>PVIR01001875.1:79605-112795 GCA_004026965.1 Petromus typicus | reverse complement strand
TTTTTTTTTTCAACAGAAGCAACACAGTGCTACTATGCCATGATTTCGAGTTGGGCAAAGAGTGTCACTTGCATCTCTCCAGCTGCACAACACACCTGTCTCAGATGTGCCACTTGACAGAGCCACGTATACTATGGGTCAGCAAATACCAGTCACAAGAAGCAAGAAGCACCAAGGTTTCTCTTCCAAGTTCTTTGTGCCCTCAGCGCTTCTGAAGACCACGGCTGCTGCTACAAAATCCAGTCTTCTCCAGAACCAGGGCAATGGAAGTCCTCAGCCTGCGCTGTCACACACACCCTGCCCCTGCACCCCCACAGACCTGCCACTGCCCACGGCAGCCCTGGAAGAGCCGGCTGCAGAGCTGGCTGCGGTGGTGTCGCTATGCACAGTGCCGCTCACTGCTCACCATTCACACAGGTGAGGAGAGTCTGTGAAACTGCTAGCTCAACAAGGTAACTGAGCCACAGCCATGGGCCACGGAACAGCATGGAACACTTGGAAGATGTTGTGTTTTCTGGCTGCCACCAAGCAGCAGGGGTTTGGAGACTTATGGGCCCCACAGCCACCGGGGAGTGGTCTTGACACCAGGCAGTGTATAGCACACAGGGCTAAGCACCCAGTGTTCAACCGGAAGGCATGGATTCAAATTCCTGGTCCTTCTAACTTCACTTCTATGATCCTGGTCATGTATTCTCATTGACCCTGAACCATCCTCTTAAAAGAAAGGTGGATCCGCATAAATAAATATATCGGTCAGAGCTCAAGTCTCTAAAACTAATCTGGGGCTGGAACGAAACAGCAGCTACAAGCATGCTTTGCAAACTGTGCCCAGGAAAGGCAAGGAGGGGCAGGAAGGGGATATAAAGAAAATTAAGATATGTCTCATATGGGTACCACCTCGCCACGGTGAATGCAATCCCTGTATATTGTACACCTCTATCAATAAAAACAAAACAACAAACTAGAAGGCTGCACACTTCTTGTGTGAAGTGCTTCACCTACTTCTTGTGCACTTACTGTGTGCATGGAGCACTTTACAGCCACGATTTCATTTACTCCTTGCAGCAGTGTAGCTGGGCCCTTGCGTGGAGGAGGAGGAGACTGAGGCCCAGGGAGGCCGAGCAGCTGGCCTGGGGTTACAGAGCTAACGAGCCTCTGACGCCTGGGGGAGGCCGCCGCATGGCTCGGCTCATCCCTTCCACTCCCAGGCAGCCAAGGCCCGCGTCTCTCACCTGCAGCCCTTCTCTGACAGCTTCCAGGAGGTAGGGGATGATCGAGTAGTTCCACAAGTCAGTGAACCACACTCGCGAGCCGTCCACGTCAATGGGGCAGGACAGGAAGAGCCGGGGGCCTGCGGACCACAGGACAAAGAGATCAGAGCCAAGAAGGGGCTGCCGGAGAAGCCACGACCTGAGCTAAGCGCCCTCGCTGCAAATTTCTGGATTTTCTAAGCACCAGTAGGACTGATGGCAGAAGCCATTGGTGGGCTCTGAAGGGACACTGCTGCCCTGATTTGGGAGACCCCGAGAGGGGAGAAGATGTGTTCTGTTGCATCAACGACTTTGATTTAAGAACAGAAACACATTCTATGTCCAAGAACATAGCACCAGGTAAGCAAACAATGAACACTTACACCGGATGTATTTTCAGCTGTCAAAATTTTTTAAAACCGCACTGACAGGGAATGTTAGTGAGACGAGGAGAGGTGGAAGAAAGGGACATAGTAGGTACACACTGTGACCGCAGAGACAGGATGCATGGCCACATGGTCAGGGCCACAAGAAGGAAACGGAGGCTGGGATGATGGAAGGCTGGGCACCTGACCGAGGAGCTCTCCTCTTCTAAGTTTCTGCCCTGCAGAGATGCTGTTTGAACTTTCTTTCTAAGCAAAGCCAACACCAGAGCATAGTTTGGGCTTTGTGGGCCTCTGGGCCAGGCCTCTGCATCAGCCTGGACAACACACATCTCCTCCTCCCATTACTGAGTCTAGCACCCTGTGCCATGCTGTCCGGGCATCACTGCCCACCCACCAGCCTTCCACCTACCGATGGTGACGTCAGAGGAGCTGTGAGCCTCCAGGAAGCGGTTGAGGTGGTGCCAGACCTTGGGGATCCAGTCGATGATCTTGACCAGCTCCACGTTCCGCACCCGCCCACTGATCTCTGTCTCCATAAGCTTCCTCCTCAGGAAGCGGCCGAGGAAACCCTTCACTGGCTCTGTGTGGTTGGCGCAGAGTACCCACCTGGGGGAGGCCAGGGACGGGAAGGACAGCAGAATGACAGCTGGCCTCAACACACAGGGAGTGAGCACACTAACACTATAACAGGGCTCACTGCGCAACACTGTCCCAACCACCGCACACATACGTGAGTTCACAGCTCCTCCTCACGGCACCTGATGGAGACAGAGCAGTGTCCTCACCTCACAGAGAAAAAGCTGAGGCCTCACAGGTCATGTGGCTCATTGGGTCACACAGCTGGCAAATATGATCTTCCCTTTTTTTCCTTTGGTCCTGGAGATCGAACTTAGGACCTTATACTTGCCAGACAGGTACCTGAACCTCTGAGCTAAATCCTTGGCCTGCTGCTGGTGAATGGAAGAGCTTCGAGGAGAACTGTCAGATTCTGGCTGGAGACTGGGCTCTAGTCACTGAGAGGCACTGCCTCTTGGGCCTACAGCGAGCCCTCACCTGGGCTGCAGACCTCTAACGGCCACTCTGACAGAGTGTGGCTCCCTCAAATTCACAGTTTAGTGGAGCGAGAGGAGCAGCTGGGACAGGGAGACAGTACAGAGCCTCAGGGAATCCGGAGAGAAGGGGAAGGAGGAGGAGCCGACATTGAGGGAAAGGCAGGCACTGGGTGAAGCAAGGCCACTGCAGCCCTTGTAGTGAGGCAGGAAAGAGTATGGTCTGTGTGGGGAGCTGCCAGAGCTCAGGGTGACCAGGTCAGACTGTCCTGCCCACGTTAGGAGGTTTCCAGGTGTCGCAGGGGTAGGCCCAGAAGGGCTTCCTGACTGAGGCTCTGTGCTTAGGTGAGCATCTCACGTGCCCAGGTTGGCCTGCAGGGGGCAGAGTCATGACCAGACACACTCATTAAACAGTGACTGCGACAGTATGCCAGGAGACACTGGCACCGACTGGGCATAAGAAGGATGAGCCTGTGTGGCAGCTGGCACATAGCTGGCATAAAATGTGGATGACCTCAAGATGAGAGGGAGCCGTGTGCTCAGCGGCCTAGAGGAGTCGACACTTTTCAGACAGTGACAATTGAGGCCATGTCTCAGATCTACAAAGGCTGGTGAACATGAGCTCAGCGCTAAAAGCTCAGACAGGGGAGGCTGAGCCACCTGAGCAGGGCAGGGTGCAGGTGCTGGACAAGGCCAAGGTCAGCATGTACACAAGCTCAAAAGGGCTGAATAGTCCCCACTTCCTGCTGTGAAGGAACCACAATAATGCGCAGGGACCCAGCTTTGTCAGGACATTCAGTTCCTGGGGTATAGAGATGCACCACTGCACAGGTGTGGGGCGGCGAGGTGTCTCTGACATGCTCTGGCCGCACTCAGAGCTGAGGTCTGCGCTCCGGCTCCGGCCCTACACTGGCTGCATGAGCTCAGTCCATGCCTCCCCGGACACAGGTGACACCCACCTGAAGTTGTGATGAAGCTGCAGGTTTGGAGTAGAAGAGGTAGCCTGGTTCATTGTGCCAATGATGTAAGGGCTGTGGGGACACAGGACGAGAAGGGTGTGAGCCAAAGGCCAGCGAGAGCAGGGTGCCCACATAGCAGCCTGGGCACCTGTGCCAGGGCAGACATCTGACACCTTCTCTGCCTGCTTGGCCTGTGCCCATCGCTTCATTACTATGCTGGCCTGGGCCGCCTGCATGCCCAGCTATCCCTTGGCCAGCCACACGCCTCCCTGGGGACCCTGAGCTCTGAAAGTAGCCTTTACCATTTGTGGTACTTGCAGTTGAGCAGCCCGTTGAAGATCTCGCCCAGGGAGCTGACATGGTGCAGGTTGTCCAGGATGATGACGAGCGGCATGTCCACGGCGTTGTTCTCGCTGTTGCACTGGTCGGCGAGGTTGGACAGGTACTGGCGCAGCTCCTACGGGGGCGGGGAGGGCCGGGAGGGCACGCTCAAGAGTGCGTTCCCAGGGAGACGCATGTGCTGGCACCTTCATGCTCTTTCATCAAAGGTGCCATAGTGAGGGCATAGTCTGAGGACCTGCCTGCTGCAGG
Source organism: Petromus typicus (assembly GCA_004026965.1). Classification (NCBI taxonomy): domain Eukaryota; kingdom Metazoa; phylum Chordata; class Mammalia; order Rodentia; family Petromuridae; genus Petromus; species Petromus typicus. The sequence goes on along the minus strand of PVIR01001875.1, from coordinate 108,560 downwards.
GCACCGGTGAAAACGTGAGGTGTTTAATGTCACTCTGATTGGTATTATGCTACTGTTCTATCATAAGAGAAACAGTAACATGTAATAAATGTCGGCAAATGGACGTGGGAGCTTACAGAGCTCATAGCCTGAGCATTGTAAACGATCTGGATGAATTTCCCTGTGGACAGAAGATCCGGAGTAAGCCTTCCTTTCCACCCACCCCAGCCCACTCTCCTTCCCCTGGCTTTCTATAAAGGACAGCTTATAGGAAACGCTCTTTTCCTATAAAAGTAGCGATGGCTTCTCAGTTCTGAAAGGGCTCAACATGCACCAGGCTCCGGGGGCCCCTCACCTTGCTGGATTTGTGGTCCACATTGAAGGTGGCAATAACCCCGTCTGTCAGCTCCCGGCCCTCTCGAAGCACCACATACTCTGACAGGCGGTTGGCCAGGTAGGTTTTGCCAGTGCCGCTGGGGCCCGAGAGGATGATCCGCCGATGCTCTACCAGCAAGGACACATACCGCTGCAGGATGGGCTTGGGGATCAAGGACTCGAAGACCAGCGAGTCCAGGCTGTTTTCTGCAAGCCCTGTGTTTGAGAGACAGGAAGTGTTTGCAGCCAGGTAGAAAGGGTAGTCTGTACGTGCCTGATTGGGACTGTGGAGCTGGATGTACGCCACCACTCTGTGTCTCAGCGCTTCGTGTTTCTGGACCATCTCAGCTACTTTTGCAGCTTTAGAGGCACCTTTATAACACTGCCTGTTCCCTGTTCTCTCCTGCCCACCAAGCACCCCTGCTCCTCACACATAGACATACCCCAAAGCAGTACCATTTTAATCTTTTTTTTTTTTTTTTTTAGGTTTTTTGAGACAGGGTCTCACTTTGTAGTTCAGGCTGGCCCTGAGCTCAGCCTCAAACTCACATCACAGCAATCCTCCTACCTCTGCCTCCCAAGTGCTGGGATTACAGGCGTGAGCCACCACACCCAGCACTGTGGTATGTGGTACTGGTTGCTGCTGGGCGTGAATCTCCACGCCCAGTATGGTATGTGGTTACCGGGGATTGAACCCAGGTCCTTGGCACTTGCAAGACTGGCTCCGGAACCACTGAGCTAAATCCCCGGCCCTGGTACCATTTTAATCTTGACCATGAGGAACAAGACAAGATGAGTTCATTTGAACCTGGAAAGTGAATGCTGCCAAATCTAAGCAGAGACTTCACACAGTCTGATCCTCAGTATCATCACTCCCCCTGCCCTGTCTGGGACTATTCCTGAGCCAGAGCTGCTGGCTTTACACAAGAGCTACCAGGCTATCAACCTCAATAGAAGATCCACCCAGGAACAGCTGTCCAGAATCTAAAGTAATTCTGTTTAAAACATTCCCTCCTAGGACTTTGATTCTGTTTTATAAAAATATACCTTCCTTATCCAAAATTACTCAGTACAAACAAATGTCTACTAATATACTTTTACACTTGTATATAATTGTTCCCCAACGGAGAGTAACATATATAGCAAGTGACTGCTCCATAGCATTCATGATCAAAGTCCCCAAATTCCTTATGTGCTGGGGACAGGACAATAATCTTTCTACTACTGAGCCGATCTAGTCTCTCTTGGGCCAAAGCTCAATGCAACATGTGTAATGTGGAGTCTGGAGTCTAAATTTAATAATGATACTACTACCAATGACAATAACAGGGCACATTACTAAGACACTGTCTGTACATAGGTTGCTGTTTCTTACCATCTTTTGCCCTAATATCCTCAGGGAGTGGTGATCATGGAGATGAGAAGTCACCCCCTCCCTCTGAAGTGAAGTGAAGTGGTAGAAGTGAATGGTTGCAGCCCATGGATCTCTTTCAGCACAAATCCTTGGGTAGTTTTGAGCTCTCTAAAAGCCTAAGCTTCGAGCATTACAGGAAAACACAGAGACGGGTGTCATCACTCCAGAAGCCCAAACTTGTGCTGACAGACAGCAACCAAAGACCAGGCTCTGGGGAGAGTGGCATGTTCCTCCAGAGGCACAGAATGGGGCCGCTGACAGTCCTTTTTTACCTCTCAGGACTCGTCACGCCCACCTAGAAAATGAATGTGGGACAGCGCATCCCCAGCAGCATGGGTGAAATGCAGTGTGAGCCCAGATGTAAAAGGCTGCTCTTTACCGACTGTCATTATGGACAGTCACTGTCTCCTGCCTCCTTTGGCAGCAACACTTCTTTCACAGGGAGAGCTCATCCCACCTTCTTCCTCTCTGAGGGGAGCCCAGACCCTCTCCCTGGGCACGATGGTAGGATCTGATTCATGCTGGGCCCAGGTGAGCCCTGGGAATTTTCAGTGACACTTTTGAAGACTGCTCTTTAGTTTAGGTTCTTAGCCAGAAGGGTTAACCAAGGCTCCTGGGCCCCTTTCACCTCCTTTCACCAACCACATGCAAAGCAGGGCTAAGCCAAGCTGAGGGAGTGCTAGACCTCAAGACACGGCTCAAGTACCCTGATGGAGACGTCTGGGTTTCCTGGTTCTCTGAACCTATACTGTCCATGTCCCTCAATGATCCAGCTATATTTGAGCCGGTTTCTGATGCTTGTAGTTCAAGGACTTGACTGCAGAATGTCACTTGCCAGCAGGCTTAGGTGGGCTCCACTGCAGTGTATCACTTTGTCACCAGCAAAATGGGACCTGGATTTCTACCAATGGGGAATACCGGGTGCTTTTGCAAAACCTACCGGCTAAGAAATAAAATTTCTCTGGAACCACTCCAAAATCACAATGAAAGCTACAGATGAGATCCGTGCCTTGTGCAATGTTCCCCTGTGTGTGACTCAGTGCCTCACATACACGAAAAATGCATCTTGCGGTCCCACAAAGGTGGTGCAGGCTGGGTTGAACAGGGTTTTAACAGGAAGACCCAGGACATTAAAAGACCAGCATACTTAATCCTGGCCCCAAGTCCAAATGAGGATAATGACGCTGTCTTCTGTACTCACTTGGCTGTGAAGTACTTTCCCCCATGTGGAACTCTGGAACCCAGGAACCACAATTTGGATGAGGTTTCCCAGCCCGGGGTGATGAAGCAGCAGAAGCTTGGGCAGCACCAAGCATGGGCAAGTGGTCTGTCATCTTGTTAGGGTGCTCTGAGTGACAGCTCATGGCCCACAGCACATCACACTGTGGCTTCATCACCTACAGAGTGGGACCACATCCAAAGCTTCCTGATAAAAGGAGCTCACCGCTATTGCTAAAATACCATTTCCACAGGCTTACAAAGAAGATTTCATCATCTTAGAGTTCTAGGCTAATGGGCTCTTTTGATATTTAACTTAAGTAATAAACCGATTTGTTTGCAATGGTAATTAAAATAGCTAAATAAAGAATGTTCAACTTGCTGAGGTAAGAATTAATTGTGGTAGAAGGAGAATAAAATAACCAGCCCACACACTCATGCACCAATAGCACTGTGCCCACAATTTCCTGTACCAAATCACAAAACTCCTACTTGATTCCTGAAAGCCCCACCCTCTGCCAGCACCAGCCAGGTACCTTTGATGCTCAGGGAGATGGTGGTGTTCTCGCCCACGAGGTAGCCACAGGGGAGGAGCTCAGGGGTCTCGGAAGCGGTGCTTCGTTTGATTTCCCCGATGCTGTAGCCGAGAACACTGTCTGAATTCAGCCCGAGCTGGCTCACTGGGTCCACGTGAATGATGTATTCCTGGAGGGAGTAGAATAGGGAAGTTGGGGAGGAGGTGGCACAAGGCTGCCTGTGACTGGCGCTGGCAGTGGAGGATGTGCAGGAACACTGACAATAGGGGATTGCACCTGGGTGTCCATCCCAGGCCTCCTCAAATACAAATGCATTTGGTTAGGGATGGCGGGGGGAAACAACGAGTCCCTAAAAGGACTGCAAATGTTTAGTCTGTAGGATTCACCCATGGAAAAACAAGACTGCTTTTCCTAAATTCACCCCAAGTCCTGAAGGCATCAGGGTCTGTAGGTGGAGCTGTGCAATTTCTGAGAATGTACTTCTGACAGAAAATCTCTTCACCTGCCCCTTCAGAGCAATAAACTATGCTGATAACCAACAGCAGGACTCTAGGCTGCTAGAGACACACCTGTGCCCCCTTTTAAAGGGAAAATATGGGCTGTTTAGAAAGTGTTCCCTTCTTTGTGACTCGATGGCTGCAGGTCTGTGGACATCAGCTAAGGTGCAGATGGTCATGCAATGGCTGAGGTATATCTCAGGAGCAGGATAGAAGGTCTGATTCCTCACATACCACAGCAAAGTCCCAGGAGCTGAAGCTATTGTCTGTCTATCTGTCTGTCTTTCTCTCTTCTTTGGAGTACTAGGGATTGAGCCTGGGGCTCTATCACTCAGTTACATCCCAGTCTTGTCAAATTTAGAGCCTAATATTGCTCAGTTGTCCAAACTGGCCTCAAACTTGACATTCCCCTGTCTCAGCTTCCCGAGTAGCTATGATGACAGGCATGTAGCACCATCATGGTACTGTCCTTCCGATCCATGGCAGACTTAAAAAGCAAAACTAAGGTTTTAGCAGAGGGAGCAGAATTGTTCTGTCCTACTCCACTTATGTCCCTCTCCTGGTCACATTTCTACAGACCTGCTGGCCACAATGCAGAGCAATCTTTGTTCACAGAACAGACTGTCCACTGTGTAAGCTGCCCGGATCTACTGGGTGAACTAGTCAGGTCTTGTTTTGAAGTCACACTAAATAGACTAGACCCTTGGTCTAGTTCTAAATGCATGGCCTTAGGCCAGTGTTCTAACCTGAGTCTCCCTTGGTTCATCTTTAAATGGAGGGAATAAAGGACTCAGCAAGGTCTTTGGTACAGAAAAAATGAGCTAAGGTAACTGTTGAGGCGATATGATGGCCACTGACTTACTTCAGGACCACAGGAAAGGACAGGCACCTCTAACCTAAGGATTGGAAAGGGGCTCTTCAGTTAGACCTGAGCGTGCCAAACCAGTACAGTGACCCTTTCCTCTTAAGCCCTGTTCTCCAGACCTTCAGGAGGCCTTGTGACTTCCTAGGTCCTGTGGTTCCGAGCCGGGTGTAGTCTGCTTCCTGCCAGGCTCACATGCCTGAAGCTTCCATGTGACTATTTTACATACATATATGAGATCTTAAATGCCAACATTTTCAATAATTTGATAAAAGTCTTTGTGGCCACTCAAAAAAAAATTAGAAAAAGCTCTTCCAAATCACTTTTCTTTCCAAGGTTCACCTGGGTATTTATTAGTCATTGCCCCACTGGCAGCGCTCAGTGCAGTGAGGCAGTTGACAAGATGAGAAAGGGAACTGCCGCCACCCTTGACAATGGCCTTCCATGGGGCAGGACGGTCATCTGCAGCACAAACTAGGGCCTTGGAAGCACTGGCACAGGACTCTGGGCATACTGGAATATGCTACCTGCTGCCCCAGGGCAAATGGCCACAGGTGGCAAAATCCAAAGCAGATTTAAAGGACAAGGTTGGAGGGTGTAAAAAGAAATGGGACACAAGCAGTTCACTGGAGAGGACTAAATCACTGGGCAAGTAACACTGGCGAGCTAGTCGATCTCTGCCGAGAACAGGTGGAACAGTCTGGCCCATCACCAGTCTGGACATCCCATCACCCTCCTGACCCAGTGACACAGAGACACAAAGGAGGGGGCCGGACAGACATATGGCCCAGTTCAGGAAATGAACCACTCTCTCCCTCCAGGCCCTCCCTGTGCCGCCGTTTTCTCCTTGACACTTACTTTGAACAGTCGTCTAACCACCCCATCGAGCACGTCCCACTTGGTCTTGCCGCTAACGCCAATGCAGCCGATCAGGAAGAGGTGCGGTCTGGAATCCTGAGGGCCAGAAATGCACCAAAGTGAAAACAGAGGGTCTTTCTGGAAGGGCTCAGTGGGGACTCAGACTGCCTAAGACTTCCACCAGTGCTTTGAGAGGGAGACAAAAGCCTCCCTTCTTTCAGCACCAAGCTGACTTGCATGGAACGCAGCCACCAAAACTTTCCCTGCTCTTCTGCTAAAGCTGCAATGGGCCAGGAAGACAGAAATATCTGACTGCAGTCTGCAACCTTCTGTCAAGTACATGCCCTGTACAGCGCATGGATCACACACCCGCTGCCTGGAGTCCTCTCCGACCTCTGACCAGCCTGGCTTAAGAACTCACCTCTCCCAGGAAGTCTTCCGTAATGGAGAGACCTGGCTCAGAGCGTGCGCTGCCTCACACGTTCTGGACACAACTCCTACAGAATGAAATACTCTGTCTGTGCGCATCTTTAGTTCTGGCAATTTCTGCCTTTTTTTTTTTTTTCCTCATATCTGTATCAAGTGTGAGTCCTTGCTAGATTCTGAGCTTCAGAACATAGTGTGTTTTTATTTCCACTTTATCTTTACTTTTCTGTTTTAGGGCATTTTTAAATAACACTTATTATTTTCTTCTTATTTAAAAGTTAGAACATGTTCAACTCAGAAAATGAGTAAATCCCCGGGAAGAATGCCAAGAAGTAATCCTTTTTCTACTTCTTTTGCATCTCTGCCTACAGGCACTAACTGACCCTATCGATCACTGACAAGCAGCGAGAACATTCCATTCTGTTGATTTTTAAGCGTCTCCCATGCTCACAAGGTCAAGGTTATGAGAGGGGTGGGATGGGTGGAGAGGCAGAGCCATAGACAGTGTAGCAAAATCAGCAAAGAAAAGAGCGTCAGTCTCACAGCAAGGTGACCTCACCCCACGCTTGCTTCATGGCCTTAAGTAGGTGATATTTGGATCCTGAGTTTCACAGCTGTACAATGAAGCTAACAACTCCTGGTTAGCCAGCCTCACCTGGATGCCATAGTGACCCAGAAGGACACAACTGTTGAAATTGTTGGAAACTCTGGACATACACAAGCTCTGTGGGGTCATACCCATGATCCCTGGAATTGATGAGACTCCCAGATGTCCCTCACACTTAGTGCAACAACACGGCAGGAATGGAATTTTCCCCGACAGCCTGCCGCTCCGTTAGCCGGCTTTGGGACTGGAGCAATGTGGTGTCTCTTTCTAGACTACATGACATAAAAGCCCCTGATTCTGGATTTCTCCCTTCAGGGAGGCTGCCAAGCAGCACCACAGGGCAAACTGCGGCAGAGAAAAGCCTGGCTGAGAACTCTGCCTCGATGGAGACTGCAGGTTCCTCAGCCAATGGAAATGATACTAGCATAATAGCTAGAAATGCAAAGAAATAAAAATGCCATCGAGGAGGAGACTTGAAGTCATGACTCATGAGCTCACCTTCTACTCGCTTATTAAGCCAAGGTAACTGAGAGCGTCTTGGGGATTTAAATCTCTGCCTAAGACAACCCCTTATCTACTCTGGAGCTCCGCACCTCAGGTTCCCGGCCTCAGAGACATAGACTGCCTCACTAGCTCCATTTGGCCCTCTAGGGGACCTCCGGAGTTGGGGGTCCTCTCGGCATCCTCTTCATGGATGGCCTGGTACTCTTGGCCAGCTTGGATCAGTTACTTCATTTCTGTACCTTACGAGCTAAGTGTGTATAAGCTGCCTTGGAAGTGCTTGGGAATATAGAACTCAGCACAGCCATTCTGAAGTAGGCTTGGCTTCTGGTTAATGACAGGAAAGTGCAGTGCAAGGCGCTGTTTTTAGTATGCTTTGTTAGACTTTCAACAGGAGGAAAAAGAAAATACCGTCAGTTCACATCAACCACCACAGGTCTGCTGGGGTTACAGTAGTCTCCGCTTACCCAGGGTTTCTCTTGCTGTGTTTTGTTGACCAGCAGTCAACCTTGTATGCTGTCATAATTGTTCTCTTTTGTTATTAGGTGATGTTAATTTCTTAAAGTTCTACTGTTTATAAGCTCAATTTTATCATAGGTATACACAGAAAAAAACATCACATATGTCATGTGGTGCTATCCATGGATTCAGGCACCTGCTGGAGTCTGGGTCCACATCGGAGATGAGCAGGCGGGGACTACTGTATTCAGAAAAGCATTAGTAGTATTTCCGTGTCACCTCAGACTCCGAGGTGAACCGGCGTCACGATGAAATCACTAAGCTAGTTAGTTCTACCTGGGGAAGGGACAGGCAGAGCAGGGAGAGGGATCCAACTAACCTCCTTCCACTTCATTTGCTCCTGAAAGCTGACAACTATCTTAACATGCCTGCCTCCTTCCTTCCGAGCCGAGCATTCACCAGTGTCATCCAGCAACATGTCTGCGAATGGAAAACAGCAACAGCCTTAGGCACATGGGGACAGCAAAGCCGGCTTCCGGACACCCCCGCTGCTGGCGGGCACAGCAGCGGGACAAAGTAGGTGTCGGGGTGCGGGGGGAGGGCAGGGGGGAATGGAGGATGATCACAGAAAACCACAGTGGGCCAACTGAGGAGGCTGCAGGCTGACGATGCTTCGGCTGAATGGATGTGTGAGGGAAACTCAACCAAAACAATAACAGCAGCAGCAGCATCATGGATAAAAAAGAAAAGCGCCAGCCCGAGATGCTCACAAAGAAAACCCAGGTCGTGTTCACTGATGATGGAATCCATCCTGAAGGCAGGGAGGTCACGGGCCAAGCCAGCGCCCGACAGGAGACCTGCCACCATGGGGAGGAGAATGCAGCACTGTGCTAGCGGGTCAGCCTCTTAAAATGAATCAAACAGAACTCAGCGTGGTGGGCAGGGGGCTCCAAGCTCACAGCTGGAGACCTGGGGGCGCTGGAGCAAAGCATGAGACGCCCTTGCGGCTGGGCTCACGTGGTAGCAGACGCACACCCAGACACACACACCCCAGCCACACACGCCTGCTGCCTCTGCGTCACCTGCTGACCTGCTGCTCCCAGGCTTCTGCCCCCAAGACTGGAGTGCAGGCTGTGGGTCCGGCCTGCCCAGCGCTGAGAGCCACTCACCCAGACTGGTCGACTCCGTGAGGTTCAGACTGTGCTGGGAGAGGCCCAGCGACTGGCGAGGGGATGCGGAGATGGACGCCTGGGAGGGCGCCCGGCTGCAGCCGCTGCCCTGAGACTCTGACTTTAGCCGGTCATTCTCAGCTTTTAGCTTCTCGATTTCACTCTGCAAAGAGGAGAGGCGGGAGAGCTCACATATTAGGTTGATGCTACAGGAAAGAGGAAAATCTAAAATTCTCTGCAGGAACCAGGGGGCAGGCCCAGCTGAGGCAAGTGACACGCATAGAGATTCTGCTTCTGCTGTATGCACAGATGCTCCTGGTAGGCCAGGCACTGTCCTCCCCTGAGAACTGGCCTATGAGAAGCAGCTCTGAGAACGTGGCTTCCGCAGAGTTTGCTGCTCGTAATCCAAGAGTTTGAGACACTGAGTTTTCCAGGTTGCTTTACTGCTCTGCTCTGTGAGTCTAAGAGGCACTTACTTCCCAAAGCATCTACTGAAGGAACTCTCCTGTCGCAGACCCGCTCAACAGAGTCCCGGGGATCACGTTTGGGAAACGCTGCTTTCCAGGGGTTCCAGTTAGCATACCCCATGGGAGTCCTTCTTCCTTGAACACTTATAAGGGACTCATTGTGTGCTTTATCCAGAGAGAACACAAAATATATCTCTCAAAGACTGAGAAGATGTTCTCTCTATGACAAATGAGGAGAGTCTGCACAAACAAATCTACAGTCATACTCAGGGCAGGGACTGACTTCCAGTTGCAGAACCTAGAAAGGCTTTGCGGGGGCAGAAGTACCAGGCTGGGCTTTGAGGGAAGGTTCCAATACAGAAATTGCCCAGGCCTGCAGAGGGTGCAGTCTGCAGCTACATATGGCCCCAGCAGAGGGTACGATGCAGAGCAAGGCTGGGCAGAGTGGATGGGAAAAGCAAAGGACCCTGAGAAAAGCCGGAAGGCCGGCAAAGGGGACCACACTCCACGCAGGAGGGGCAGGACAACTCCCATGTTTTCATAATCAGAGCAATGTGTGGACAGAATAGAAGGAGAGAGCAGAGGGGGCTCTAGATTCTAAAGCAGCCCCGGAGCTGGCAGAGCGCAGCTGTTGGGCTCCTTTCCTTGAACACTTTGGGCTCCGTCCTCTGTCCCGCGCTCTCACCTGCATCCTGTTCATGGCCTCCCGGAGCTGGTCGAGCTGGTGGGCAGAGCTGAGGGCTTCGAGGCGGATGTCTGTCAGCTTCATCTCCTTGTCTCTCAGCTCATTTCGGAGCTGCATGACCGTCTCAGCTTCACTGTCCATGCACTCCGAGATTCTAGGGAAAGGGAACGTCTATGACAACAGCGGCTTGAGCTCCTCTCCTCTCACCCTGCTCCTGACCACTGGGCCACTCTGCACATATGGCAATTGGAATGGTGGTCATGTGCCTTTCTGCAAAATTCCAGTAACTGAGGGATGACAGCAGGGGAGATAACTTGGAGACAGCAGAAGGGAGCAGCAACCTTCAGGGTCTGACCATCCTCCCCAGCAGGTGTACACAGCTGGGCCCCTATAACGACACCATATGGTCTTAGAAAGAACCAAGATCAACTCTGTTTTCAAGACTAGAAACTCCAAGGTTAAACAGCCTGGGGATGACCTGTCTTGATCCTAAAAGGAGAGAAACTGAAAGATATGGGAAGAAGTTTATCTATGTCTGATCTCTTTGGATCTGCTTCTTACACTCAGTGCAAAAAGAAAAGTATTTTCAGGGCTTACAGAGCAGAAAGGACACTGACATGGAGAACGAGGTTTCATCTTCAGCCCTGTTAACAGCTTGGCTACTCGTCTGTCTACCCTGTTCTCCAAGGGTGCAAGGTGACCTTGGGGCCCTGCAAGTGCCTCTTTCTAAAGAAAACGCTAGGCTGAGTTCTTTCCTGGATGAGTTAGGGTTCTCTTGAGACCCCTGGTGGGTCAGTGCAAAAGATAAGACTACAAAAGCTATGATGAACTGCAGTGTCCCAAAAAGATAGTTCTTCTATTAAAAAAAAAAAAAAAACTATGCTATAGATTCCAAAGATCATATAGCACATGGCACCTTGGATGACCCAGAACAGAAAACTTTAATACTTAATGGACTAGAGACAGGGAGGAAAAAAACCCCAAAGCCCTGAAACCCCAGGCTCATAAAGTTACAGAGCTGATGCTGATTATGCCTGAATGCTATAGGAGCTAAGGGTTACCATGGCAGGACCTCACAGGCCTGCTCTCCAGGACCCAAGCACTGATTTAGGGCCAAAAACTTGATCTGAAAAACTAGGTGAGGGAGTGAATATTTCTAATTGTTAAAAGAAAACAATTTATAAAACTATTAAAAGAGACAATTATATTTTGGGGGTGGAAAGAACTAGAAGAAAAATTTAACACTTGATCAGCCAACTTTCTTCCTTTCTTCCTTCCTTTCTTTCTTTTCTTGACCTTTACCTAACCTGATCTGTTTTAAGAGTAAAGCCACTTCTTATTTTGAAAAGTTATCAGGAACCAAGAAAGCTTTTCAGCCTCAAAATCTTGAAATATGGAAGGCATTCCTGAAAATGCAGTTAGTCCTATTTCATACCTAGGAGCAACTGAAGCCAACAGATTTAAGGATAAAAGGACCAGAGGCTCAGAAATGCCTTTAGAATCTAGAACACCCCCTGACCACAGGCCCCAGTTCCTGGGGCTCTGAAGAGTTCTGCAGTTTGCAGGCTTCTTTGACAGAGCCATGCTTATTTATGGTCTGGGAGGTTTGCAGGCGGAACTTGTGAAAACTAGTTCTTTCCTGAGAGGACTGTAGTGGCCTGCTTTCAATGAACTGTAAAGTCTGAACAATACTCTGCTGTGATGCTCCATTCTGAGCATGCCAGGCCCTGCACAGAGGGAGGAATCTGCTCCACCGCTCGGAAAGTCAGCTCGGTCCTCAGGGTGCAGGCTGGCTTCCCTCTGCACGCTGGTGTAAGACATTCTGTGGGAATCCCCATCACATAGTCAGTGCCTTGTCCTCAGTATTTCCTCAGCACCCATCTGTGACCAACTCACATGGGCTACTCTGTAGAGTGTGGTCCATCAGTGACTTTCCAAGGTGTTTCGACCTGGGAGTCTGTCCATTTCCAACTCACAGTAAACGTTCATCCCCAAAACCACATATTGAGGATTCTGGAGGTGGGGTCTTTGCAAGGTAATGAGCACTCCATGAGGTCACTGGACTGAGGCTCAGGCACTGGATTTGTGTTTTTACAGAGAAGGAAGACCAAGTGGATTGGCCTGCTTCATCTCATCATGTTAGGTCCTCCACCATGCCACACCTAGCAAGAATTACATCGACTTCTAGTCTTTAACTTTGCACTGCAGCAACAGAAACTAGTCTATGATAAAAGAGATACCAACTAAAATGAAGGATTATGAGTCTTCTCAAACCAGCCACCTGAGAAGGATGTTCTACAACAGAGATGCTACAGAAAACAAGTTCTCTCTTAAAGCTATCTGAACTAGTTTTAGTCCCTGCTCCTACTGAGATAAAACTCTCCCTTTCCCTTGCTTGGTTCCTTGCCCACAGAGACCTATGCTTCATCCCTAACAGTTTTACTGCCTGTCGCATGCTGCTCTCTGCCTGGCTCCTGGCTCCTCCAGCGTACAGCTTATTCTTGAATCATTTCTAGTGTCTGGTCTATTAGTACTATAATTATCTCCATTCTTAACAAGGGAGGCTGAGGCAAAGACATTACCATGGCAGAGGTCATACTATTCAAGCACAACAAAGTTGGAATCAAACCTGGAAGCCCTGCTTGGCTCCTGGGTTGTACCCAGTAGGCATCGAATACATGTCTGTCTGCACTGTGGCCATGCCACATACTGGGGCTCTAACCTGCTGTTTAGCACATTCCCACCATCCTGTCCCAGGGCAGGGTCCCAGCACACCTAATTTCAAATGCCTCCTGTGCGGGAAATATCGCCTTCCCACAGCTGCCATTCCTTCCACCCCCGGGGTGGGAAATTCTCTAAGCCCAACTCCTCTGCCTTTAGTTTCTCCTTTGAACTCCCTCTCACATCTAGATTTGCACATTCTTAAAAACCTTTCAAGGTTGGGAAGAAGTATTTGCTCTCAGCCCACCCTCTGGAAAACTTGACCAAAAACAAACATCTCCAGTGTCCATGGAGGCTGTGGAATGTAAGAGAAGGGATGGGGAGCCAAGACCCTGCCCTGCCCCATCCCTTGGGGAGACTGGTTTGGGAAGCGCTTCCTCGCTCCCAGTCCCACACAGCAGCACACCTCCACCGCTCTCCTCTCCTCTGACTTGGCCACCCAGGGATGTGGCCCACTTTCTGTTCCCCTCAAAGCACTTCCTGCTGTCTTTCCACCTTGCTGGCTGCTCTTCTTTTTTTTTTTTTCAGGTTTTTTTTTTTTTTTTTTTTTGAGACAGGGTCTCACTTTTTAGTTCAGGCTGGTCCTGAGCTCAGCCTCAAACTCACATTACAGCAGTCCTCCTGCCTCTGCCTTCCGAGTGCTGGGATTACAGGCGTGAGCCCCCATGCCTGGCACTGTGGTATGTGGTATTGATTGCTGCTAGGCGTGAGTCTTCATGCCCAGTATTGTATGTGGTTGCTGGGGAATCGAACCCAGGCCCTTGCACTTGCAAGACAGGCGCCGGAACCACTGAGCTAACTCCCCGGCCCCTGGCTGCTCTTCTTTGTCTCTGCAACTTCAAGTATCAGTACTCCCAGAGATCAGTCCTTGCCCCTTTCCTTCTCCCCTCCAGCACGTTGGAGAAGTGCAGCTTCCCAGCTTTCAGGACCACCCGGGACCCTGTGTCACCCCACCTACAGCTCCCAAATCTCCAGCTTGGTGGCTCCTCCATGCGAGTGTCTGCTAAGCATCACAGTCTTACTGTGGCCAAGTCAGAGCTTCCGATTCAGCCTCTTCTGCCGTCTAGGTCTCCCACATTCTAAGCACCTAAGCTGCAAATCTAGAACATCCATGATTCTTCCTCGCTTTTCTTCATTCTATACATCTGGTCTACCTCCATGAGCCCTCCACTTTTCTTCTAGAACTGAGTCCATCAAGGACTCACCAATATTATTATTCATTCATACCACCAAACAGTTGAGTGCCTGCAAAACCAATATGGCACCTACCTCCATGGAGCTTTAGAGGTAGGGTGAGGGACAAAGAACAAAACATTAAAGAGAATATGTATATCAGATGGAAACATACAACAGTAAAAACTGAAGCTGAGGAAAAGGGCTGGCAAGGAGTACTGGGTGTTACTTTATGTAAAGTGGACAGGACGGGGCCTTCATAAAGCCACATGACCTGAAGATGTGACTGTCCAGAGGGGAGTCCATCAGATCAGGGGCACAGCAAGTACAGAGGCCTTAAAGTGCAGAGTGGGACTATGGTGTTCGAAGAACAGCTTGTAAGCAGAATAGCATGAATCAGCAGAAGGGACTGGCTACATCCATGATCCCCCTTCCTTTCCTCTGCTGCTTATGTTTCTGTCCTGTCAGATTATCTCCCCTCTCTGCCCAAGACTCCCTCGCATCTGCCCATTGTACATAAACTCAGGGACAAATTCCCTCTGACCTCAGAGTCTTTCAGGCTGCAGGCCCTTCTGATCACTGCAGCCTTTCTTCCTGCCACTCTATCCCTCGGTCATGTGGTGACGGCCAGGCTGGCCACGCTTTTTTCTCAGACAGATCCACCCCTCTTGGTTCTTTGTGCGGTTTTGGAGGCTGATTTGCACCACCAGATCCGATTTCCTTCTTCACATGTTCTTCTGCAAGTGGGACAGCCTTCCGTCCGATCAGTAAACTGGAAAGAGGGGACAGGCGCCTCTTTCGGGCTCGGCCTGTAGAACCCTCCCATAGGATCCTTCCACTTGCCCTGGCTGGAAACAGCATCAAGCGGAAGACTCGGTCAGGGCAGGCTATCTGCTGACTAGGAGATCCATGCTGCCAGAAATAAACAATGTTAAGCAAAGCCGCCAAGCTTTCCATTGAGTTTGTTACAGCAGCTAGAGTTACCGACCAGAACTAAGTGGTGGTTCCTCCCATACAAAGATCTCAGCTGAAATATCACCTTTTCAGAGAGGCCTTTCCTGACCACCCATCTCAAGTTGCTGCCAAGTACTCTGTATCCCGGCACCATTTTCATTCATGGCATTAACTCTCTCTGCTATCTCCCTTTCCTAGTTCATCCAGGATTCTCACTTAACATCTAGCGCCAGCTCTACTGGTCCCTGGTGCCATTGTTGTAACAGAGCTGGGAAAGGGGCGTGACACGGAGTGGAGGCTCAGGAGTAGAGTGTGCAGCACTGTGTCGCGTGCCCAGTGGTCCCCTCCCTCCCCAGGGAGGGCATCTGGTTAACAAGCTCCTAAAACCCTGCAGAACAACAGGCACACAGTGCTGACAAGGCAACATAGGATCTAAGTCAAAATATCCAGTGTAGACAATGTGCTACTTCTACTTCTTGTCAGGCAATGAGTGAAGGAGGTGATGGGGGTGGAGGGTGACCTGTGGGTGACCTGACTTGTGTTTATGTCCTGGGCACACAGCTGACCAAGGAGGAACCACACTTTCCATGCTGCATGCAGTGTGTCACTACAGAAAACATGAAGCGCTCCAGGGACAGGCTGAGTCCAGCCCTTCAGTGAGCCTCTTCCTCTTTCTCTCCTCACAAAGGCATTGCCCTCCCATAACAGAAGTCCACATCCCCATGGCCACCAGATCATCTCCATGCAATGGCTGGCCAGGGCAGCCATCTTTTCCCAGGCAGTGGTAGGGATGGGTTCCACTTTGCCACTTCCTGTCTTCCATACAGTTCCAGAGACCTGGCCTCTGGACAGCCTGATCTTCCCTGTACTTCCAGCACCCACCTAGAAGACAATTGGCAGGGACAGGGCACTAGGGTAGGCTGCTGCCTTCAGAGCCTCCTGGCCATGAAGGACCACAGAGCAGAGAGATGCTGGCCTTTAGTCTTACTGCCTAATCCGCCTCTCACGCATCGTGAAGCAGATGCAGTCACCTCCACATTAACCATCATGGAACTGAAATTAGTATCACCAGCGTCCTCTTTCTAACCCTATCCCAATGGCTACTCTGCTGCCAGCCCAGCTCCTTTCTCCTCTTAGGAGCTATCTCCTCTGGCTGGTAGCTTTCCTTGCAGACTACAAGTGAACTGGTTCATCATGGATGATTTCAAGTCCAGCGTAGTATGATCTCACACAGAATTTACCCTGCTGGGGGCTGGGGAATTAGCTCAGCGGTTCCGGCGCCTGTCTTGCAAGCGCAAGGGCCTGGGTTCAATTCCCCAGTATCCACAGACAATACTGGGTGTGGAGACTCACCCCAGCAGCAACCAGTACCACATACCACAGTGCCGGGCGTGGTGGCTCACGCCTGTAATCCCAGCACTCGGGAGGCAGAGGCAGGAGGATTGCTGTGATGTGAGTTTGAGGCTGAGCTCAGGGCCAGCCTGAACGACAAAGTGAGACCCTGTCTCAAAAAAAAAAAAAAAAGAATTTACCCTGCTGGGCAGAGGCAGCCTTTCTGAGGCAGGGAACCAGGTGTGCTACTTTTTGAGTGGGTGCCAGAGTCCCCGACCACCCTCACTCACCAAGACGTTCTGGCTTTTGGTGCTAAAGCCAGGGCCTCTCTAGGCCTGTGTGAGGCCTGCAGCACAGCAGAAACCCAGGGTGCAGGATGCACAAGGCAGATGGCAGCCCGAGCACTGCACCCAGATACCTGAGCCAAGTCCTATGTGGTTGGAGAGAGATGTGCAAGCTCCCGTCTCACAGGAAATTCCCTAGGATGAATCGTTTTTACAAAACACACAGTCTTTTGGTAAAGAAGACTGTCACTACATCTCTCTAGTTTTTACAGATCCAATTTCTGATACCAAACAGTTAACAAACCAAAGAAGAAAGACACGAGTTAAGTCTTGCAACCCAAATGAACCAGAATTTCAGGAACTGCCAACACTCCTAACACCATCAGCCCTCATGGAACACTGTTCTGGCTCTTTTATCTCAGTGTATCTCATTCACTCCTTAGGATGAGGAAACAACAGCCATTATCCCTCTTTGACAAAGCAAGAAATGTAAAGGTAAGTTGTTTTAAGGTCAGTTACTAATCCCAGGCACCAGCACCACAAACCTAAACCTGTTTCCTTTCTCACTCCACTTCCCATCCTGAAACATGGGTAAACCAAGCCAAGCCCCATTCAATAGAATAAGAAGGGTCCCAAGGAGATGTGTCAGAGCAGCACTCCTGGCCCGTGTGAATCTAGAGGGTTTCTGAGAGGCCATGACCCCACCAGACAGACTCACAGAGAGTTGGAGTGAGAATTCCTTAGCAGCGGAGTGGATCCTGTGGATCCGTTGTGTGGTAGCTTCGGTGAGGAAGGCAAAGAAGAATCTGTCATCTCCTCGATGTCCGAATGAGAGGATGCCGACTTCGGCGACTTCTTCTTCCCAAAAGCTTGCTTGAAGGAGCTGCGCAACTGAATATATGAGATGGTCAGCCTTGCAGGGCCTGCACCAATGCTTAGACTTTGGCTAGACAGAGACATGCATACAAAAGAGCAATTAATTCTCCCGAATCCTCCCACCAGTGGAACAGGCGCCCGCAGCTCTCTGGAATCAGTGCATTAGGGAAAAAGAGTTATCTGGTGCTGACTGCTCAGAGGATTGGACCTCTGGGGAACATTCCATGCCCGCTCTAGGTTCAAGACTAGATGCCAACAGCAAGACAGAGTTTTGCTCAGTGGCTGGGTGAGGGAGGATGAGGTCACACAGCAACAAAGCAGGATGCGCAGACGGGGGTGACAGGTGCCAGGACGAGGTTAGTCAATCAATGGATGGGTTAGCTCGGTATCTGATAGCAAAGTTGGTCTCGCTTACCTCATTGACCTGCCAGAGAAAACGCAAGCAAAAATGGGGAAGGGGAAGGAAAAAAGACAATTTTTAACAGAGAAAGCCAGTGACAGGGAAAGCCTTGGACTTTTCAGATGCAACATGGCTAATAATAAATACCAGGCACAGAGAAGGTCTCCAGTGGCGCAGGGACTTTTATTAGCCAGGGCACTTTTCTCCATGAGAGGAAGTGAGGGGCAGGCCTCAGAGTCCTGCAATCTGAGTTCTTCTGCCTCCCTGAAATAGATGCTCCCACCTTCTGTGCTTTGCCCCTTTCTCTGCCCCTTATCAATCATCCTGCGGGTTGAGTTTGGCGTAGGGGTGGGGACTCTATTTTCTGAGCAATGGCAGCCTCATGGCTGTAGTGGCCTCAAAGGACTGTACTGCTTCTTGCCAACTCCACTGAGAAGTGCCTGCTATCCTTGGATAGAGAGGATGGTCTAGTAAGCACAGAATTAGGCATCTTGCTTGTCAAAATATGGACAGTCATTAAGATATTTTTAAACCGCATTAGAAAAAAAGAACTGGCATAATTTTCCCAAACCATGAGATGGGCCTCAAAATTCTAATAAGCACATAATGAATTAAATACAATTCTCTGCCGGGTGTGGTGGAGCATCTCTACAGTACCAGCAACTTAGGAGGCCGAGGCGGGAGAATAGTAAGTTCCAGGCTGGCCCAGGGAACTTCATAAGACTCTTAGAAGCAGAAAGAGGAAAAGAGCAATTCTCTGAAAGCCAAGAGCATAAATTTTTCTAAGATAATGTCTTGTCTTCAATAAAGGTCTTTAAAAAAAGCAATTTCTTTTTTCTAAAGTCTATTTCTCTTCTGAAAATACATTTTAGGGAGTTTCCTAACTGGTGAGAAATTCAGAAAACTAGCCATTTGGCAAATGGATAAGTGGGTTTCTCTCCAATAAGTGGGTTTCATCTCCAATTGCATGTCCAGCTTGCGGAGAAATCTAGACCTGACTGCTCTCTCATTTTCTACTTCTGACCGCATTTCCAGAGAGTTGTCATGGAAACAAGGATTTGGCACCCAAGCCAACAAACTCAGACCCTGCCCCTACCTCTGGTAAAAAGCCAGGGCGAAGAGGAGATTATGAAGATTAGGGAGAATTAAGCTTCGGGAAAAGCCGAGAATGCCAATTATCCACACTCCCTGATTTCACTGATAACCAAGGGTCTAACAGTAACATAAACAAGTTTTATTGCTTAACTGGAAGAAAAGAGATAACTAAGATTTTTCATAGAAAATAATTTTTTCTTATCACTTCAAAAATCAACTCAGTCTATATTTATCCACTGCATTGTTGAGGTGGCAGCCTGAGGAGTAACCCTATCTGTTTAACCACAGCAACTGAGTTGACTAAAAGCTGTTAATTAGTAGCTTAGAGAACAAAATCAATCACGCTGGGCTGGTCTTTTAATTTGCCTCCAGGGCCAATGATCAGTAATCAAAATCATAATTCCCCAACTCTTCTATCACTCGACCTGGCCACCCATCCAAGACAACACAGAACGCGGGAGCGGGGTATGGAATGGAAAGGGGACACAGAAGCCACTGTGAGAGCATGGTGCTGTTGGAACTGGCACAGGGGGTTCTGCTAACGTCAGGTAACTTAGGGTGTCCCTGCTCTCCCGAGGAACGGAAGCACAGGGCAGTGCTTTGAAGTCTAGACAGCAGGAGTGGAATTTTCCTAGGACAGTGGGATTAAGGACACAGAGAAATACTAGGATGGAGACTGAGTCTGTGTGATTCTCTATTCTGAGGTCCTAACCTTGCTCCTAACCTTTATTTACAGAACGTGGGGAAAAATTTTTTCCAAAAAGTTGATTTGATGATCTTAGGAAACTGTATAAATAAACAAAGATGGTGAAGGATGGGGTAACTACTGACTTATACTCAAAACATACTTTAGAACTAAGTAAAAGAGGTTACTTAAGAGTTGCTATTCTAGGGGCTAGGGGTTTAGCTCAGTGGTTATGGTGCCTGTCTTGCAAGTGCCAGGACGGGTTCCATTCCCCAGTTAACCATATATAATACTGGGCGTGGAGACTCACATCCAACAACAACCAGTACCACATACCACAGTGCCAGGTGTGGTGGCTCATGCCTGTAATCCCAGCACTCGGGAGGCAGAGGCAGGAGGATTGCTGTGATGTGAGTTGGAGGCTGAGCTCAAGGTCAGACTGAACTACAAAGCGAGGCCCTGTCTCAAAAAAAAAAAAACCAAAAAAAAAAGAGTTGCTGTTCTAGGATTGTGCGGCCAAAACACATGAGGAAGAAATGACACATACATGAAATGAAAGATGAGGATGTCATATAGAGTCTCATGAAAGAGAAAAACAACTACAAGGTGGTGGTTTCATCATTTCTCATATTTTGCTAAGCACAACTGTTGTTACTAAAAACCCATCCATAGTCATTTCCATGGATCTGTTGCCAAAGACCTATGGTTCTGAAGTTAAGAAAGAGACAACCCGGGCTTTATCTGGGGGACACCGGTTCTGCCACGGACTTTGTCACCAGTGTCCAGGACAGCGAGTGGATGGACACTCACCCAGTTCTTCCTCTTCTTCTTCTTTGAGTCACTCTCGATGTTGCTGCCCACGCTGGAGTGGCTGGTGGCGCTGTTGATGCTGGAGACGCTGTCAGAGGAGTGCTGTCTGCGGATGCAGAGGTCCGTGGCCTGCGAGGTGCCGTTTCCTGGAGAGTGAGGCAGGGCCAGTCACTACCTCCTGCCTGGCTTGGGCTGGTCCCTCCTCCTGGGAACAGCCCTGAAGATGGAACCCCCACATCGAGGAGCCATGGCTGTTCATGGGGGAGATGTCCATCACCTGGTACCCACGACTGGCTGCTAGGTTTGGAAGTAGCTGTTCCTATGTCCTCTCAAATACCTCTTCTGGTCTTATGAATCAGAAGCCAAGGGAGGTTTAGAAACAATGTCCCCAACTCCCGGCCTCTAAGCTGTCCACGGCAGGAAAATGTGATTGTGAATGGAGGTAGTAATCACTCTGTTGTCAGCCCCTCTCACAGGCCTGCCCCTCTGCTGTCTTGCTCCTGGGCACACGTTCCCCTTTGCCCCCCAGAAGCAGCCAACCCATCTCAGCACAGGGCCCTTCCGCATGCTGTTCCCTCTGCTTGTGATTCCTTTCCCTCCACTCTGTCTGGCTAGCTTATCCTTCTTGTCTCTGTTCTACCCTCATTTTAGGATGCCCAAGATCCAGAAGACCAGGCATGCTGAAAGTCACAGGGATTCCTGAGCTAATGCTCGCTATATTGCCCTGCAGAGGACAGCAGAGCTACACTGATAAGCACTGGTGTTATAGCCAGCCAGACTCAGGGACCAGTCCCACTGATGTTCCTGATGCCTCTCTGGGCTAAGGAGGTGACTGTCCTTCCTCCTTGAAGCTCAGGACTCTCAACAGTGCAACACAGAAAGAAAGAGCGTGACACCCACATGGTTGTTGTAGAAAGAGTTAAGGTAATAAATTAAATAACAAAATCGCTCAGCATGGTGCTTAGAACATAGGTTAAGTGTCCCAAAAGTGCTGGCTGCTTGGTCCGTTTTCTACTGTTCTTACTGTTGGCACAGGAGACAACTGACCTGTATATCTGTGTTATTTTTAACCCTAACTAAAGACAAGACAATTTATTCAGACAAGTTTTCCAAGACAAGAGTCTCGATGAACCCACTTCAGTTTCTCCCAATCAGCGTATAAATACAGATGTGTGAAACAAGGGGCTATAATACATTTTGACATTCTACCAAGAAAATATATCGCCCTTCCCTTTCGAGGTAACTCAAGAGAAGATGATGAGCAGGCCATCTTCTTGGAGGCCAAAGAGAACCCAGTGTGAGATGCTTGAGTCCCAGGACCTGCCCTAGGTCTCAGAGGTGGGTTCTAAGCCCCTGGCCTCCAGCAGGGAGGTTGCGTCATGTGCTGCCAAGGGCACCAGGTCCTCTGGTTAAAGGCTGTTTCCAACTTTACCTTTGCAGTTGAGCTCAGGAGTGTTAATTACTCCATTAATGGCAGCCTGGGCAGCTGCGTTCTGTTTTTTTAGCAGCTCAATGGTTTTTCTTAACTCATTCAGTTCTGAATCCTAAGGACAAGAAAAACACTTTGGTCACCGCCAAGTCCATTTTTTACAGAACTGTACAGACATTCAGAAAGGACAACTTGGCTTCAACAGAGGACACGAAGGAGCCTTCATGGGGGACCTTCGTATCCTCCGTGACATTGGACCCCAGTGGGACCAGTCTTCAGAGCCATTATGGGAACACACAGAAGCCGTAGAATGGGACCACAAGGCTAGCCCTCGAGCCTTTACCATCGCTCAATCTTTACTCAACACATCCACTCCTGACAATTAAATGCTACTCGCCCAAGGAGTATGCTCAAATCTGCATCATTATCAAACATCCTTCAACCTTTTATTGCAGAGTAAGAAGAGTAAGGACAAAGTTGAAGGTCAGTGACTGAATTTCCTTGGGTTTCAGTAGTCAATTATCTAAAGCAAAAGAGCACAGTATCGTTGGGTTTGCCGTAAACTCCAAGCGGGGAGTGGAAGCCTTACCTTCTGCTCGGCCGTCATGGTCAGACTCTGTAGCCGGATGGTCATGTTTCCCAGACTCTGCTCAAAAGCTGCCACGAGGTGGGCCTGGAGGAGGCAGTGGTTCAGTTAGGCGACCAGGGAGGCAAGAGAGCTTAAGAGGTGCTGGGCCCTTGGGACGGAAACCCTGGGGGGCCCTTGATCTGGGCCCTGTCCACTCCTTCAGCCTCTTCTTGCAGAGCCCTCCCCGCTGCCCTTTGGGAATAGTTCCTCCAGCTCTGACTTTCTCCAAGTTCTGAGCTCCTTCCTACCTCAGGCCCCTAAGCTCCCTTTCCCCCTCTGCCTGGAATGCCTTATCTGCTGGCCAAGATAAGTTTTATATATCTGTCTTAAGAGCTCTCTGCTAAGGCCTTTGTGGCTCCCCAACCCTTATGATTTCCACCCATTATTTCCTCCTGTTCCCTCTCCCAGGCTCACTACCCCTCCAACCTCCTTTATGAGACCACAGTTAGAAACACGCATGGCCTTGTGATTGCAGGTGTGTGCTTATGTTCCCC
Organism: Petromus typicus; assembly: GCA_004026965.1. Classification (NCBI taxonomy): domain Eukaryota; kingdom Metazoa; phylum Chordata; class Mammalia; order Rodentia; family Petromuridae; genus Petromus; species Petromus typicus. The sequence continues at coordinate 85,626 of PVIR01001875.1, read as the reverse complement.
ACTACCTTGTGGGATGATCTCTTGTTCAGCAAGAAACGAGCTCATACTAGAGGTTCATTGTAAGCATGTTTGTAGAAATGATTGAGTGGGTGGCATGTTGTGTTTGTTAGAATCTTGGCTAGTAGCAGGCACCGCAAGGCCCATCTGTTGCCTCCCTGGAGAACATCTCCTGCTTCCCCTAGGGAGATATGACTTCCCTGCAGGCTCCTGCATACTATGTACACATGTCTGTTAGAGCACAACATGAGTGCACTCTGAATTTACACTGCATTAGACATTTAAAAAATAAGGTCAGTTACAACTACTATATGTATCAGAAAAGCCATGTATTTTGAATTGAGAAACATGGGATTTTCTTGCCTATCCCTTGTCTGCCAGTTTCCTTTCTAGGGCAAGTGGGAACTTTGTGTCCCAATACCAGGCCTTCTCTCAACCTACAGAATAGTAAGAGGGTGAGATGTTGGTTGGCTGAGCAATGACTTTGGTAATGTCATTAAAACCAAGAATGAGTCCAAGTTAGACACGGTGGCACACATGTTAGCTCAGCACTCAAGGAGGCTGAGACAGGAGGACTGTAAGTTTGAGCCCAGCCTGGACAATGTAGTCAATGAGCAAGATCCTGCCTCAAAATTAAAAATATAAAAAAGGGCTGAGGCTGTAGCTCATTGATAAGATCCTAGGTTGAATCCCTAGTAACAGAACAAAACAAAACAACAAACCAAGAATAAAGGAAGGGTACTTTTTTAGATACCCCTGCTACAGAATTTCCAACAATGGAATTAAGAATCCATTAGCCAGCTAGGCTCATGTGACCTCCACACTCTGAACTCTGTAATGGAACGGTGGCAGGTTTGCTAGGTGCAGCAGCTGGGTGACAGACAGGACAGACCAGCAGATCTTCCATCTAACGAGCGGCAACACCATATCTGCCTCCCTCTCCTGGGCCCCCACCACTGCTGGCAGAGGATATACACAAGGAGGGTCAGAGGCAGTTCGATCTCAGCAGGCTTCTGATGAGAGACTCGGCAGCTCTGTTTACAGGACATCATCATACAGGGATGGCTGAAGATCAAAAATAAAAGCCATCTGTGACTGGGTCGTGGGGGCACTAAACTTGAGTGTACGGTTAAAAGGTGAGCCTGGGTGGACGAAGAGGCCCGAAAGCATACATCTCTGCCCGGGCGCCTCCCTTCTCTCTCAGCTTCCTGCGTACCATGACGTGAGCAGCTTTCCTCTGCCCAGGTCCTTCTGCCATGTTGTTTCTGTGATGGATCCCATCAACACTGGATGAAATGTGGCCCAAATCAATCTTTCTCCTTCAACTTGTGGGTATGAAGTATGTGTTCAGCAAAGAAAAAATAGTTAAGACAGCTGGGATCAACTGTTGGCAGGGAGCAAGGTCATTTGGAACAGGAGAAGAACCCTTCCAGGACTCTTCCTGCTTACACTCTTGTCCTCTACTAAAAGTGGACAAAATGCCAACATGGTAAAACCATAACCACTCAATTCAAGAGAGGCTTACAGTGAACTAAGGAGACGGGTCAGGACATAGACGTCTTAAAACCATCCTTCAACCTTTCTTTGCAGAGTAAGAGACTGAGGACAAAGTTGAAGGTCAATGACTGAATATCCATGGGTTTCAGTTGTGCATCTGACTGCCACTCATGATTCCATTGTGAGCATTCATACTTTGGATTTAGTTAAAAAAAAAAACCAAAAGCCCAAGCCCAGGAAGACTGCCCTAAATAGGTGTTTTTGCAGACTCTGAAAAGAAACCACACTCGCTCCCTGGGGCCAGTGGCTAATGTTGTGCTTGCCAGAGAGCAGCCCGTCTTTGTGTCCAGAGAGCGATTATGCAAACGGCAATGGAAAGGCCAAGCCGAGCGTGGCTGGAGCCACAGAGCAGCCTCTTGCGCTGCATTCTCTCATTCCCAGCGAAAACAAACATGAGCAGGACACAGACACCAAGGGAAGGTGGCTTTGAGTAGTTTGTCCTAGAAAAACAAACATGGCCTGCTCTGTGAGAAAGATGGCAGAGAGTGAGACATGTTAGCGCTGCCGGTGGTGTGTGGTAAGACTAAATATTTACTTTAAAACCATCCTGGATTCAGTGGCTTTTACGAGGAGCACACTCTTTAGGACGGATGTAAGGATCCTCACTGGAATTCCTCTGGAAGAGAGAGGAAAGCTTCAAAGGGCCCAGATAAGGCGAGCTAGGTGGGGGGAAACCAACCCACGTTCACTGCAACCAGGAGCTGACCACTAACTGCGATTGACAGCTGTCACTTGTAACTAACAGTCACCCAGAGTCACCCGGAAGAGGTCGCATCGAACCTCATCTGTTCAGGTCACACCCAGGAAACCCTGGCTCATTGGGTCTGCAATTAGTTCTAGGTTCATACGAACTGATTTGGTTATCCCGATGAACAATCTACCCTCAGACCACTTCTGCTGCTTTTTAAATCAGATCTAAGGCTCAGAATTCAGTCCGCACTTCCATTTTTGATGTCCTATGGATTGTAGCATTACTGATGGCAGAGGCAGAGAAATAAAGGACCACAAAACATAGTGACTTACTATGTTAGGAGATGGGTGGGGGGAGATCAAGGATTCCAAGAAATGCAAGAAAATTTAGAAGACTGAATAATCATCCAGGCAGTTATTGTAATTAAGGTGCTACATACTCTATGAACAGACTTTATAGAGACATGGTTTCCTTGGGCAGATTTAAGCTCGAGCTGGGATTTATCAGGGCATAGGGTCCAGGTAAATGATCGCCATACTTTTAAGTGTCCTGGTCAAAGGAAGACCTTTTGAAGTTGCTTTCTATTTAACAACACGCTGTAGGTCACACAGAGTTCCTTCTGACACGCTTCAGTGCATTCGTCTGTGGTCTCAGGCTGGGCTGTGAACTTGTGGCAGGAAACTGTGCCTCGGAGGTGTAGAGGCGCCTCTGGCTCTGCCTTTGGAGGTTGGCCCTTGCCAGGTCTGGCTCTGCTGTGGAGCTCAGTGCGCACTGATGAGGTGAGTGAGCCTGGCCTCTGTTCTGTCCGGTGGGGCATCGTACCCGCCCAACTGTGCTCTGCCCTTTGTGTCTGCAATGCCCTCTTCCTCTCCACGTCCTTCTCTTCCACCCTGCCTCTCTCCCGCCTCCAAGCCGCAGCTTCTAATTATAGTCCCGAAGGCACCACGAGCTTTCACCCCAGCGTTCCCACATGTCATTCTCTGTGTGGAATGCGGTCCTCCCCCTGCACCCTCTCCTACCCGACACCCATCAGGTGTCACCGCTCTGGGAAGTGCCGCCTGACCCTCCACAGAGATGGAGATAGGCGCTCCTTCTTAGGTTCCCGCGTAGCCCCGCTCCTGCTCCTTATCCCCATCATTAGCATGTCATAGGAAAATTATTTGTTTTGTTTCACTGCAGTCTCCCAGGCAGACTGCTAAGATAACAGTGACTGCGTGGGCTGGCGGCCCTGAACTCACAGTGCCCGGGGCACAGCTGGCACTGAGAACCCTTGCTGAACTGAATGCTGTTTGGTAATGTCTCCTGAACATGTAATCGTGCATGTTATAATGACAAAGCAGCTTGGCTATTTATTCTGGAGCCCTGAATGTCTTTTTTATCTCCTTCTCTTTCCTTTTGGTTTGCCCTTAAGATCAAAATGTTCACAAAGAGGAAGAAGGGAAAGGAAATCAATGTGTTGATGAATCCTTAAGATACTGCCAGCACTGATCAGGAGAGGGCAGTCACCCCCACTGCTTGGATGGTAAAGATCTCAGGCTGTTAGGGTCAGGCTCACACACGCTACCCGTGCAGTGTGCTGGGGTCGGGGACCTGGCAGGGCCAGGAGTGGGAGTGGCCGCCTCTGGTCACCACGGCTGTCACCCGCGTCTGTGCTTACGTTTGCGGTCAGCTGCGTGGTCAGCGCTGAGACCTTCTCCTGAGAGGCATCCAGTTCCCGCCTTAGCTTGCGGATCTACGGATGACAAGGCACAGGGTTACTGCTGTGACTATTTCTAGGTCGAGCTGGGCGAGGTATCAGGCAGTAGAAGAAAAGGAACTCCACTGGCAAACTGCTCCTTACCTCCGACTGGCACTTTTCTTCCGGCTGTAAAGAAATGATAAGCAAAGTCAGACAATGATAGGAGCCAAGAGCAGTGTAGTCCAGTCTACAGGGAATATCCAATGTGGATATTTTAGGGAAATCTGGTTTCTTTGTTGTATTTCTGTTGGAAAACTAGTTCTGTGAAAGCAGCCCACGAAAAAGGCCAAATGCAACTGGCATATTACTTTAAGAAATTAGGAAGAATTAAAACAATGTTCCAACTGTTTTGGTTGTAAGGAGCTTCCTTGCCTCCGTGTGGAGAGGGTAACGAGGTCAAGTGCTCAAGAGAAGGTAAATAATGAAAAGAACACGTGCCACAGTCAGCAAATAAAAATGCAGGTTGCTAAATTAAGAGTTTTTAAAGTCTAAGTATGTCTCATGTAATATTAGGGATATAATTATAAGAAAACATGATTGGTTTGAACTTAAATTTCCATAAAGCAGTCTGGATTTTGTCTGGCAATGCCATTATCCAGGGAACAGAAAGGGCTGCTTGGTTGATTCTGCCCCAGTTTTCCCCCTCCTATCACTTCGAGGTCACTTCGGCAGGAGCTGAGGGGACAGTGCGGCCTCAAAGTGAGGGAGGGGTCAGGAACCAGCCTGGCCTCTCTATGGTTTGTCAGGACAAATGGTACCTTCGTCTTCCTGATGGTCACTTCAAATTCCCCAGTCGCCTATGACACTTGAGGTTCAAAGTGAGACTTGTGACAGCTTTTATGCACAGCCTTCCATACTGGCTCTGGAGAAGCGGCAGCATAGGTACTTGCCACAAGAAATGAAGACCCTCTTATGTCACAGAGGGGCTCACATGTGCTAAAACTTAATGCAGGAGGAATCTTTCCTGGCACATAAAAAAGAACCCACCCCTGTCTTGCAAATGCTGGAAGCTGGGCATGCCCTTCCTTACCACTCTGCTTCTTCCAGGGGTAAAGGAATGACCTGGAGACCCAGGAGGGGAGCAAGCATCAGTAAGGACCCTATTTTGTCACTGGATCCTTGAAGAGCCTCATCTAATTTTATTAGGAACAATCATTTCCTAATTTTATTAGGAATAACTTCATCATTGTTAGAAATAAACGTCTGGCTTCAATGTCTACCCTGTTAGTTTCAAACATACAGGAGTGTAATTCACCGGATCCTGTAGACCCACACTACAAGCTGGAGGAGGTGGGCAGCTGCTTCTTGTCTCATCTGCCTGCACCCATGATCCTATGTGAATTCCCTCCTGATCCTGTTCAAGTACCCTTGTTCCAGGATGGCTCTGAATAATGACAGCTTTAGAGTGCATGGGATCAAATCATTTAATCTTTGTAGTAACTTCTCAAATTAGTTTTACTTGTGTTCCTTTGGGGGTTTGCAGAGATTAAATATAGACTTGAATGTGAACAAGCCTCTGATTTGGTATTGTTTGCTATCTAGTACTAATAACTAGCATTTACTGAATTCTTGCCATGTGCCAAAGACTGTTCTAAGCGCTTTACCTTCATTATAGATTATTTCTTATAATAACCCCTTGAGGAAGATGAATACGATCACTATTGCCTTGCTTTCTGCATATAAAGAGGGTCAGTGTAGTTGAATCATTTGTCTAAAATTATGGCTGGTAAGTTTTGGAGCTGGGAGAATCCAAAGCAGTCTGGCCCCATAGCCTGTAATGGTAACCAACACATTCTCCAGCGCTTTTACAATAGCTTTCTAAAACTAAGTCCCCTGATTTTTGAGTCTGATCCGTAGGAGAATTTTGTGAGGACATCACAGCTGTCCAGGATTTGGGAGACTGCTAAAGGCCTGTTAGCAGGCTGAACTATCCACTCAGGACCACCCCTCATACTATCACTACTGCTCCTTGGTGTGTGTGTGTGTGTGTGTGTGTGTGTGTGTGTGTGTGTGTGTGTGTGTGTGTGTGTGTGTGTGT
>PVIR01001875.1:0-79505 GCA_004026965.1 Petromus typicus | reverse complement strand
TACAGGCAGGTGCCACCACGCCCAGCTGTAGGACTAAGCCTACTTTTAAGCATTTCTGTTGCTAGGCCTTAACAGCCCTGGCTGCTTTCTGTCACTGTGCCCACCTGTCTCTGGGGGTGGATCTCCACTCCCATAGCAGCTGGCAGAACTCATGTGCTCCTTGCCCCAAGCTCTACTGCTTTTCTGAACATCAGGGGGTCCTATGAGGAGCTATGAGTGCCATTCTTTTAGTGACTTCTTTGGGAACATAGCTACTGCTCCCTGCCCCCAAGAAAGCAGGTCTCAGGCCAGACGCAGCCTTTAGGAGACACTCTGTCCAGGGCTGGCCATGACTATTCTGTGTTGTTCATTTGACTTCATTATGCCTTTTCATTTACTTGTAATTAAAACTGCAGGCAACTTTCAGGAAGAATGACCACTTATAAATCCAAGAATTACAGATTTCTAAGGGGAGATCCTACTGTTCTCTAATGAGAGCCTGTAAGACTCTCAGATGTTAAGCAGACTCCTTGGTCTGACTGATGGTGACTTAAGAGATTCCCAAAATGATTTCTTAGACTCCAAACAAGAACTAGCTCACTTTAACATTCACACAAGAGCTGGAACACTGTTTGTGCATTTCAACCTTTTCAAGAGGCCAACCAGTGGCGGGGGACCGTTAGGTGGTAGCACCATCTACCCAGATTTAGTTTCTCTTGGAATTGGTAGGCTGCTCTGGCATAAATATTTAAGTCTGCAAAAGCAGCCTATATTCTCAGAGAAGACCTATGGAAGGTTGGTAAATGTGGAAATGTAGAGCCTGGCAGTTTCTGTGAAGGCAGCTCTGCACTAAGCCTGAGACCATCTGACTCGTGAAGAGCACAGAGGTTCTGAAGACCCCACAAGATCACCTTGTTCATTCTCAACAGTGGAGACTGAGTTCCTGTGAGAGACCTGACTGGTCCAAAGTTAAGGTGACAATAAAATGAGATTAGACCTTGGGCTCTTCTGGTTGCTCAAATAAGTTTGGAATTTAAAATGTTATAATTAGGTGTTTGGATGTTTATTGAACTAACATCAACTCAAAGAAAAATGCAAGTTTCACAAAAGTATCATTTTCATGAAACACACACCCACAGCAGGAACTCCCAGAAGGCAGGGCTTTTACTGCAGAAGCTTCCAGCAGATGGCCCTGAGGGAGCCCCAGAAGGGAATACAAAGGGTTCCTAGGTCTGAATACCCACATGAGGCCGAGAGTTGGAGGAATGCAGCCTCTGAAGGGGGTCCAACCCCCCACTTCCCCCATAACAGAGTCCTGGGGTTTCCCCTGGGGAAATGTAGCGCCTGGCAGTTCCCGCCAAGGCAGCTCTGCACCAACACTGAGAAACCAGAGTCCCAGGTTCCCAGGTTGGGTGCTTCTGACTTCCTCTTTCAGCAATGAGTGGCTTTCTCTCTAACCCATGTCCTCAGGGCTTGGTCCAGAGCCCAGCATAGACTGTGCCAGGAAGTACTGCTGAAGAAGCCAATGTCGGACTGAAAGGACCGTTTGGAGTACTCACGTCTCAGAGTTTGGATTACTCATGTCTCTGAGTGTCATTCTAGAGAAAGACCTTAAGTCTGTTGACTTCTGACAACGGAAAGATCATTGCTATGCTTTCTTAACAGATAATGGCTTCAGTAACTCCTCCCAGAGATTACTAAATACGTTAAACCTTTATGAGGAAAGCAAGAACCCAGTGATGAGATGTCTGATAGGAGGATCGGTTGGAGAGAGAGGAATTCTGGAGCCAGAGGAGTGAGGTGGGATGGAACAGGATGAGTCTCCTATAACATTCAAATGAGACTGTCAGCAACTGAAGGGTGCTCACCACAGGCCTGGAGGGAGACAACCATCAAATGCTGGTTTCTTTTACTTAATTCTAGCATAGCCTTTTACTTTGAAGGAGCTACATACAATTCATACTGCTATAAGGTCCACAATTTTAATATTATCAAAATCTGAATTATTAAATTGTTTCCATAGAACTAAGGGTTAAATAATTAAAGTAACTTTCTTCTTATAGGAATTTCTAAATTAGTGTGTTTGGAACAGACAGTGTATAGGTTTAAAAACTAAGTACTACTGACAAAGTCAGAAGTTCTGAAAATCCGAACTGATTATATTCAGCAGTTGTTTAATAGACCTACTGCTGCTAAGAGCCAGCACTGAAAGGCACTTACCCTGAGTTATATTATGTTTATTGCTTATATGTATTTTCTGATTTCTCTCAAACCTACTGTTTAACCAACTGTCCTAGGTACTAGGAACAAAATCAAAAGAGTTCTCCTCCTGGAGTTTTGCAATGTAATGAAACACAGTTTTTAGTACATCTAATCCTCATTACAACAATAGAAGACAGGGTGCTGTTCATCCTACCTTACAGATAAAGAAACTGAGGTAGATAGAAGGTTAACAAAATTTTGCAAGGACTCTCTCAGGGGTTACCAGGAGGTGGCCAATGTTTGTCACACCTTGTAACCTATCTCCACGGACAGACACTGCCACTTAAAAAAGGCAGCTAGTTCTTGACTCAGTCAACTCAGTACATTACAACTAATATGTGTTTGTGAATTTCAACTCCTCTCCCTACTTTTTCAGTTCTCTTTGGAGGAGGAACATTCATGCTTTCGTCTACATCTGGTGCGTTAACTTTATTCTTATACATTTGGTACAAGAATGAGGGTACCTAACAACAGTGATATATACTCACTGTGGAATAAATGGAGGATGTGCTGGAGACCAAGGACAGTGAGGACCCGTGAACTGTTAAAAGGAAAAAAAAAATGGTGAGCTGCACAGCTGGATGCCACAGAACCGAAAAAGGATCAAGGAACGTGCTTTCCACAGCATGAGGGGACACTGGGGTGGTGACCCTGAGCTTGGCCCAATCTCTCCTCGTTTGGATAGGATCAAATAAGAGGCAATTTCTGAACAGGGTCAGACACAATTTCAGATCAGGGTCAAATAAAAGGCAATTTCTGAACAAACTCACTTTCCCCTATAATTTTTTTATGTTTGGTTTGGGTGTTTTTTGGTACTTGGGACTGAACTTGGGGCCTGGTGATTGTGAGGCAGGCACTGGAACCACTGAGATAAATGTCCAGCTCCTCCCCCTTATAATCTTCTACATACACTTTTTCCCCACTGTCGAAATCATCTATGATTCTGGAACAAAAACTTTCAAGTACAGAGGAGTATTAAGAAGAATATTTATTGCTATAAACTGTAGTGACTCATAACTGCAATACCCAAAGGCAAGTCTTACCATTCCAGTATATTTTATTCACTCTTTTCTAATGTATTCCTTTAGGGCTGAGATTGTGTTATATATATTTTTTATACCTTGATAACATCTGTCACTTCTTGCACTTAGATGCAAAAAGATGAGCTGATTATTTTGATCCTAAGAAGCTGATGGCTAATAACAAATTCATCTTTAGCTAAGACAGTGTAGCAGATCATTAGTTGAAGTAACCCGTTCCCTGAAATAAAGACTTTTCATTTGACTTTTTTCATGCTCACAAAGTGACAAGTGAGGAATATTCTGGGCTGGGGACTTAGCTCAGTGGTTCCAGCACCTGCCTTGCAAATGCAAGGGCCTGGGGTTCGATCTCCAGTAACCACATATAACAATGCTGGGCATGGAGACTCAGGCCCACTATCAATCAGAACCGCATACCACAGTGCTGGGCGTGGGGGGTTTGTGCCTGCAATCCCAGCACTCAGGAGCATAGGCAGGAGGATTGCTGTGAGTTCAAGGCTGAGCTCAGGGGCAGCCTGAACTACAAAAGCCAGACCTTGTCTCAACAACAACAACAAAAACAAGTGGGGAATATTCTATTTCTTATTTCGTTTTTTTTAGGATTTTTTGAGACAGTGTCTTACTTTGTAGTTCAGGCTGGCCCTGGGCTCAGCCTCAAACTCACATCATAACAATACTCCTGCCTCTGCCTCCCGCATGCTGGGATTACAGGCGTGAGCCACCACGCCCGGCACTGTGGTATGTGGTACTGATCGCTGCTGGGTGGGAGTCTCCACACCCAGTATTGTATGTGGTTACCGGGGATCGAACCCGAGCCCTTGCACTTATAAGACAGGAGCCGGAACCAATGAGCTAACTCCCCGGCCCTCTATTTCTTATTGGTTCTAGCTGACTTAGAACCACAGTTGTCACCTCCTCCACCCTTTCCTGTCTGTAGTTAGTGTGTTCCCTCTGGGATTGGTGTTAACTGTAAAGCCTTATCTTCTACGATGGGATATTCTGGCCATTTTTTCTTTTGGTAAGCAGGTTCTATTTTCTTGGCAACTTGTTCAAAGACAGACTATTCCTGTCGTAAGACTGCACAGCTCTCCTGAGGATGGCTGGAATGCCTGATTCCCACATGATGCGACACTACCTGCAGGCGGAGGCTGGTAAGGGACTTTCCACGGGTACCATGTGCCACTCACAATGCAGCTCAGTGTTGGGCAGAAGACACCTGCCAACAACACACTGATGAGCAGCTCAGACTCACACTCAGGACGTGCCTGTGGCTTCCAGTAGACCGGCCCCCATGTTGTGTTCACACAGTGAATCCTACACGTCTCTCCCAAGCAGGCCTGTGTCATCCTTCCCAATTCTCAGCCTTTTCCCATCTGGGTCTCTCCATTTGAGATTTGTCTAAGTACTGACTTGTACCCAAACCAGAAAAATCTCCAGTGCTAGCTCCTTCAGGAAGCCAGCCTTTCCTTGTTTCCCCTGGACAATACCACCTGGGCAGACTTTCTCTGTGCCTCTCCACACAGCTCTTGGTTCACTATCCTGCCCTCTTCTTATTTAGGAAGTGCATCCCTAGGCCACCATCACCTTCTTAGCAAGGACCCAAGTGCAAGATCTTGCCCTCCATTCTCCCTTCACCTGACTTACAACCCGTCAAAATCAGCTGAAGGTGTTAATGATCAGTAATGGCTTTCTGTGTTAATACCCTGTGCACATGAGTAGAGGCCTCTGAGGCCCCTTGATAGGGGCCTAATGTTCCAAAAGTGGGAAGTTACTTGAGCTCATGATTAGATGGGAGTGGAGAGAGCACATCGGAGGCCACACTGGGGGAACATGTAGTCATTCTTCAATCATGCATACACGCAAGTGCTGCCAGAGGCCAGCTCCAGGCTCCGCTCGGGACCTGTGGCTGCTGGCAGATGGAAGTGTTTTCCTTCTTCCTACATTTCATACACAGAAACTGACGGACGCGGTTTCAGCAGTAACTTGGTACAAGCTTGGGCCACAGGCGGAGAGGAGCACACTAGTGGGGTGAAGGTAGAGGTCATTGTTTTTCTCTGTAATTAACTTCCCTCCCTTGGTAAACAGCAATGACAGGCTGCAGTCCAAAGGAGCAGACTCCTTGGTGTCCAGAATCGCCCCCAGCTGAACGCAGCCTCCCTGAGCTGATGCCCTTGGCCCTCCTGCAGCAAACTGAGCCAAGTCCAGCTGGCCGTGACCATGCGGGTGGATATTTTTCCACAACAAAATACTTCTGAACTACAGAGCCCAAACAGCTCACTAGAGCACATTATACTTTTCTTCCTATATGTGCATCTCCATAATTTTATGGCTACCAGGGACTATGAGCCTATGTAGGCCCATTTCTGGCACTGAGCAACTGCAGAGAAATAAAGGACTTGTACAGGTCACCTAGCAATTCAAGAACATATGCAGACCAGACATCTGGAGACTATTCTGCCATCTGTGACTTGGTTTACTGGTATCTGGAATTTTTTTAAGCCTTGGGGCATGGTTGTGAATGGTTTCCTAATCCCTTTATGTAATTTGTCAGGCATAAGCCAAGACTGACGTTTAGAAGATGCTCTGGGCAGCTGTAGAACCGCTAGACAGAAAGAAACAACTGGGCATATTGCAGTTAATAAGGCAAACAAGTGCATCTAACACCCCACGTGGGCATCTCACTTACACACACACAAACAACTTCACAGTTATCAGAGCACAGTCACACAACACTGCTGCTAGACAATTTGCAGGTAAAAATTCAAAAACCTGGTTTCTGCCCTTAGTTAACAGGTTGAGTGAAACAGTCACAAACTGACTGAATTAGTGTCCAGAGTAGAATCCAGTGACATAGTCAAGTGCACACTGGTATCGGGCAGAGACAGATGTGCATGTGGACATCTCTCCTTCACCCTTGGCCCACAGCTAGGATAATGGCTAAGGAAGGTGCAACCTCTCCACAAGCAAAGGAAGCAGGGGACACATGGACACAACCCCAGAGTTTATCTCCAAAGAATTTTTTAAAAATGTTCTTAAGCTACTGGAGATGGAACCTAGGGTTGCTCTTCCACTAAGCTACGTTCCCTAATCCCGGCTCCCTTACTATATATTTTATTTTGAGACAGAGTCTCACTACATTGTACATTCTGGCCTGGAACTTGGGATTCTCCTGTCTTGGTCTCCCAAGTACCTGGGAGCATAGGTGTGAACCACTAGGCTCCCAGCTCAAAAAATTTCAGATCCCAGCCAAACTGAATGCGAAGGTAGGACAGGCATAGGGTTGAGAATCAGGAAGCTCAGACCTCATTGTCCCCTAAAGTCACATGTACCTCAATTTTGGCATTAAAAGAAAATGCAGACAATAATAGCCCTCAGGGAGACTATAAGATGACAAATATAATAGCTACCATTGACTGAGTGCTTAGAAAAATCCCTTTCAAAATTAATTGCTAAATGCTTTCTAGCATTTATCTCACCTAACCTTCACTTCAATCCCAGAAGCAGTGACAATTATTCTTCACTGTTCAGTGAATTGGCTGCAGGACCAAGTGCCCTACCTGAAGTTGTGTGCTAATTGTGGAGGGACCAGGATTTAAAGCAGCAGGAACTCAGGGCCTTGGAACCCAAGTGCACTGCAGCCAGGCCTCCCGTACGACCATGATGCTCTGCACTTCTGGATTCCATGGAAACAGACATGATGGGGTTCTGGTGTCATACCACACCAGGTCTCGATGAGGATCCATAGTCATGGGACTTTTTTTCTTCAAAGACCCACTCTAAAAATGCCTCAAGCATCCTTCAAAGTGTCCCACGCTAAAGTTTTCATGAGGAATCCAATAGAAATCATGTATCTCAGGCTGGGAATTTAACTTAGTGGTTCCGGCACCTGCCTCAAAAGCTCAAGGTCCTTAGTTTGATCCCCAGTAACCACATACAACAATGTTAGATTTGGTGACTAATGCTTACCGGCAACGGTCCCACATACCATAGAGCTGGGTGTGATAGCTCATACCTGTAATCCCAGCACTCAGGAAGCAGAGGCAGGTGTATTGTTGTGAGTTTGAGGCTTACCTGGGCTACCTAGTAAACTCAGGGCCAGCCTAAACTACAGAGTGAGACACTGCCTCAAAAAAAAAAAAAAAAAAGAAATAAAGAAGGAAATCATGTACCTCCAATAACACTGAATATCTGCATCTAGGCCAGGCCTGCAGCAAATCTACATGCTTACAGTTCCCACTTCCTTCAAAATGTAAAGTGCTAATTAAATTGCACAAGAGCCTCCCACAAATACTTGTGCTAATTCTTCCTAAATTCTTGTCTTGCTTTACGGCACACAATACACCTAATTGACTATTGTTAAGAGGTTCTATTTTGGTCCAAATGTGAGATGTAAACTTCGCTCAACTGTTCCTGCAACCCTATGAAGTCTGTCAACTGAAAAGGGAAGGAAAAGTCTACTCAGGGGAATTTCTAAGATCTAGTTACCCAAGCTCTATTTGGTTTTATAATATCACAGCCTTAGAAATTGAGCAAAGTTCAACCTGATACAAACTTTTCAAAAGATGAAAATATGATATAGTTCAAATTTTGAGTTTTTACTTCTGTGCTTTATTTCTGTGTCACTGTGAGTCATTTGGTTCAGGGAAGGCTAGACCCTCCTTGGGGTCGAAAGGTTTTCATGGGGTACTGTGATACCCAGATGTCCCTGTTGAGCTATGTGACAGCTGGATTCCAAGAGGAATAAATAAAGCTGATGGCACAATGTTCCCCACCTCGATGTGGTGGAGTGTGCCTGTCTGGACAAGTTCCACACTCAGGTGCATCTACAGCGGGGAAGGATGTGGCCCAGGACAAACTCCATATGCCACTCAGCAGGGGAAGGTGGGGACGCTCTGGCCGTGACTAGAGCAAACTGGGGAAAAGCTGCAGCCTTACTGCCTCCTCTCTCGCTGTAGGATCAACACATCCTCCACTGTTGGCTCGATGGTTACGGCTTTAACTATTAGCTTTTAAATCCAGGATCCTCCACTTCTGCCTCAGGCCCTCCCACTTCCTCTCTGGCCCTGGGGTCTCCAGTATATGGTCTTGCAGGCTTGCGCCTGCCCTTTGATGTCATTGGATGCAAATGATGCATAAACCTGCAGAGAGCATTACACTGCCAACAAGATTAACCGAGATTAACCAGGGGGCAGCAGCTCTGTAACAACTCTTTAAAACCATTGTTTTAAAAAAAGACAATAGGCAAAAGAAGATGCTCCTACCTTGTGATTTCTCTAACTTGGAAATTCCTAAACAATCATGAATGTGTTTGCTGTTTCTGTTGAGAGGATGTTGGCTGGGCATATTTCCCCACTCTCATACCAAAGGGGAGCAGAAGAAAATCACCCCTACATTCTGTCTGTCACTGTCTACAAGGTACAGGCTGGAGACTCGAGCTGCCAGGTTTGCCCTGAAACAGTGTCTACAAGCAGTGCCATGTAAGAGTGTCACTGTGTTAACATTTACTCGTATTATCTCATCTAATTCTTATAATACTGCAAGTGAGCTAAATACTATCATTATCCAATTTTTATCGGTGAAAAGGGAAAATGAAGTAACAGAGACTCACAGGTGAAGTAACTTGTCCAAGATCATATTCCTAAGGAGTCACGAGCTGGAATTCAAACTCCGCTAATCTGATTCCATTCATTTAACCCCTGGCCGGTGAGGGTGCCCACAATATCCTACAAGCCCAATCTTTGAGGCTAGGGGTGAAATCTTCCTACAGCATTTTGGCAGCTTGTTGTAACACACACCTCAATGGAAGGAGCAAAGTTATAAGGGGCCACCATTATGATAAGGCGGCCCACAGAACTTATCTCCCACAGTTCTGATCAGAATAAATAAAACCTAGAAATTCAACTCAAGATATTCCCAGTTAGAAACTAAAGAAAGAGAAAGGCAAAAGGGAATGCACAGTCCAGCATGGTAGTGCAGGCCTGTAATTCCAGCACTAGGGAGGCTGAGGCAGGAGGATTACTGGAAATTCAAGGCCAGCCTGGGCTACAGTAAGACTTTGTCTCATAAAAACCCAAACAAACAAACAAGCAATGTAGTGAGAGGAGCACCAGGCTCGTCACCTCGGAGATGGTGGCTGAGTCCCCTTCCTTACCTTCTTCAAAGCCATCCCGGAAGGAGCCGGAACGGCTCATGGTTCTGCTCTTCTCGTCCAGGGACATGGAGCTGTTCCGGAAGCGGCTGTCAGTATAGGGGTCGTACTGCCCATCCGCGTTGGACAGGCTGTGGGTCCGCAGCATTGTCGGATTAGACAAGCTCATCTGCGTGACAGTGGTGGGACTCGCTGGAAGGAAGGGAAAAGAATCAAATGGTGCAAATGCATATCTCCGTGCAAAGCCCAGATGCGGACAAAGAGGAGACTGCTTATCGCCAGCCGTACACATTCCTACCAACTCCACTCCCTGACTCTTTGCTCAAAGGTAGTCGCATCAGCATTTGAGGTACACACTTGGAGCTAAAAATACGGGAGGGAAGGCGGGTCAGCTCCCAAGCAGGCTCGGGCCCCAGCGTTCCAGCTTGGCACGTCCAGACAAGCCAGTGTCACCTTCCAGGCATGAGCTAATGACTCCCTGGGCTCATCTGGAACAACTCTCTCTAAAGCCAAGAGCCCAAAATAGTCTGCCGAGCCCTTTGATCAGATGGGAAGCATTTTGCGTGACAGGAATCTCTCGCTGCTGCACAGAGTTATGGCTGGGAAAGAGCAAGGCGCACACAGGTCTCACTGCCTCGGCCAGGAAGCCTCGAGAGCAACGTGAGAAGAGCTTCCTTCCACGCAAAGGGGCGTGTGGGCCTGAGCCGAAAGCAGCTTTCTCTCAAATCTTCTCAGCACATACTCATTTCTGGAAGGATCCACTTTGCCCATCAAAAACGATGCACTTGGCTTCCCTTGCATGTGAACCACACTGTCCCCAGGGACCTGGAACCCATTACCCCCAATATGCACCAAAGGCTACTGCCATAAAGGTGAGACTGTGAGAGGGCTTCCTTTTCTATCCTTCTTGGTTCCTCTGCCAGTGATGCCAGCCAGCACCAATCTTCCTCATCATGAACCAGCCATCTGGCTTATTCTGTTATCACCCTGTTTTCTACGAAGCT
This sequence comes from Petromus typicus, assembly GCA_004026965.1. NCBI lineage: Eukaryota > Metazoa > Chordata > Mammalia > Rodentia > Petromuridae > Petromus > Petromus typicus. The sequence goes on along the minus strand of PVIR01001875.1, from coordinate 69,072 downwards.
TTGGACTCTCCCATCTGACCTTTTTTTTTTTTTTTTTTTTTTTTTTTTTTTTTTTTTTTTTTTTTTTTTTTTTTTTTTTTTTTTTTTTTTAGGTTTTTGGAGACAGGGTCTCGCTTTTGTGGTTTAGGCTGGCCCTCAGCTCAGCCTCCAACTCACATCACAATCCTCCTGCCTCTGCCTCCCGAGTGCTGGGATTACAGGCGTGAGCCACCATGCCTGGCACTGTGGTATGTGGTACTGGTTGCTGCTGGGTGTGGGTCTCCACACCCAGTATTGTTATGTGGTTACCGGGGAATCGAACCCGGGTCCTTGCGCTTGCTAGACAGGCGCCGGAACCACTGAGCTAACTCCCCGGCCCCCCATCTGACCTCATTTTATAAGTCTATGTGGCTGTGCTTATTTCCCTCAACATGGACCCATCAGAGGAGGTAAGGACTTGTTGTCAGGCTCTTATCCCGCTGGGCCAGACAAACCATCACGTTAGCAGCAGGCATTTCCTAGAATATTGCTCAGTCAAAACTTCATTTTCATTTTCAGCTTCCGCAAGGCAAGAGGATGCTCCACAAAGCATGGGATATGCTGTAAAACCTCCTTGTGAGCTCCAGGACACTGAATGCATTGTCCTTAAGAAGATGGGAATGCTTCACTCCTTGCTCTATCCTTGCCTTTACCAACCACAGAGAGAACGTTATCAGAGGACCGGAACCTTCCTGTACTTCTTTGACTAGTCCTCTCCTAGAATCAAGCGCCATTGCTGTGAGCCAATCAGATCGCAGAGACGGGACCAGGGGTTTCACTGATCGCGTTTATTTCCAAACACAAGATAACTTCTGCCCTAGGAAACTGAAAGGGCGGCTACTCACCAAGCTGGGAGAAGTTGAATCTTGTCCCAGAGGGAGAGGTCACACTGGAGCCGGAGGAAAAGGGGGAATTGGCAGCGGTGTCCTGAAGGCCCCCGGCAGAATGGGACCTGAGCCACTCTTTTGCATCTTCCTGCGTGCGCAGCTGGGAGGTGGGGGTGTACCTGGACACAGAGACCAGGCTGCCATGAACTATTACTGACTTGAACGAGAGCCAGCTCCTCGGAGCGAATGATACAGACATAAAAGCAAAATATGTACCTACAGATGATGTGAGAAAGTCAGATCACTATACGCCCAGAAACCTAAAAAGTTTCTCTAATCTTTTTTTTTTTCCTTCTCCTTGGCTGCATTTAGGGGGAAAAAAAATCCTGATTCCTTTCAGTTAGGAGGGAAGATTTAAGGGAGGAAGATGGGTAACGAGCTCACAAGGGCCACCTCACAAGGGCCACCGCAGGGAGTAGCTGTATCATGTCAAAGCCCCTCCCCAACAGCAGGGCAGCAACAGAAAAAGCCGCGGCCGTTGGAACTCTGAGGGAGCTTCTGGGAAGTCACTTCTGGCACCTGCATCTACAGAGCAAATGAGTGGCCGTTGAGTCCCAGTGTAGTAGGGCACAGACTTGAGTGGGGACATCAGAGGATGCTGAAGCTTCGCACAAACAGATCTTCAGGAAAGGACCTGTATGCGATTGGACTGTGCATAAGGGGTCTTGGAAGCCAGGTGGCCCACACACTCTCGTGTACCGGGACACCCACAGTGATGGTTTATCATATACCTACAAAGTCCTGGGTGTTTTGCAGGCACCTTCTCACCGAAGCCCCAGGCTCACTCAACACTGCAGATGCAATCAAGCCCATCTGACCTTTTGGGGAAGGAGGCACTCAGGTCTGCTGAGGCTTCAGGCTGTCTCTCTGATTCCACCATCCATGTTCTTTGATTATGCCACAGGTGGCATCTGGAATTTCTGAGGTGCCCAAGTGGCCACAGGACCCCTTCACTTTATACTGGGGACCCCACAGGGATTCTTTTGTCTTAAAACAGGTCCTGTCAGTGTGTTGTCTTTGGATATGCAGGTGTGGAGGGAGTGATCTAGGGAAGAGCGCCAGTGACGGGGAACACAGGAATGCTTCTTTCACGTGCACTGGCACCAATGGGCATGCAGCTTTTGGGGGCGCATCCCCTGGCTGAAAGTCTGCTGCACCTCACAGATCCCTATTCTGAACTTTCTACAAATCAGTCTTAAAAAGGCAGAGTTACATCAGATTGTTGGCTTTGCTAGAGAAAGAAATGCATATATTAGACCCAAACTCTAAGACCAATAGCCTATCTTCCTTTTGGGACAACAGGGTTGTTCTGATATCAAAAGTGTATCAGGAGTGCCCTTCACGGATCATTGTCTGTCAGTTGCTGACAAGCTGCCACCAGAAGCACAGGGCAAGCTCTTTTTATTTCTGGCTGCTGTCTTTCTGAGATACGGTCTCACTCCGTTCTCCAGGCAGCCCTAAGCTCATGACCAATCTTCCTCTGCCTCGAGGCCTGGGCTTACTGCACGGTGTGTGTCACCATGCCCGCTATGAACCAAACTCTTAGGTGCGAAAGGCCTCAGAAGGCCAGGGTTGAACTCCCTCTCACGAGATCCCTGTCAGAAAGTTTTATACTTTTCTTCTTAGGTTTTCAGAGTTGGCTTTCCTCAGAGCTGCTGCTGAAAGGGAGCATTGATACCTACCTCAGATTTCTGTTCAAAACGCTCTCAGTCTTAAGAGGTGCAGGTTATTAACCACAGACACACATGACAGCCACAAAACATTTCATTCCAAGGCCATTTTACACGGAAGCATGTAATGCTCAGTGCAGAGTGAAGCCAATGCTACAGAGAACGAGGTGTGTTGAAAGCAGAAAAAATGACAGCGGCGACCATACAACAATAAGACCACAGGGAGCATTAGCAAACCAAGATTCCTCTGGGGGCAATGGGATGCTGGTGCTGTGCACAGTGGTGACTTAGAGCATTCTGTTTTCCCAGGACGAGCACTAAAACTGAGCCCAAGTTATAACTTCCTGTGAATGGGAGGAAGTCCACACATTGGTCAATGAGAAAAATATTTAGATAAGTGCTAGGTATCCAAAAGTCAGATATATTTAAGTTGAAAGAGAGAGTCCTCTCCTCCTTTCCTCTCCTGGCTAACAAATCAGCATGCTGCAAGTCACGCCCTCTGTGTTGGAAGGCAGCCACGGAACAGAATGGTCACGGATGCGCTGAGAGCCCCAGCCCCCAGCCCCCAGCCCCAGGACTGCTCTCCAGGCTTGCCTGGGGACATTTTTCATGAGATGGTTTTATCACACCAAGTCTGTAAAAGCACAGCCCCCGCTCAAGCAAATAAGTCACAAATGGAGAGATGAGATAGTTGTCATCCAAACATCCTTCTGCAGTGGCCAAAGCGGGGATCCCACCCAGCCCAAACCCCCACCAGCCATGAGAAAGCCACACAGCCAAGCTCCAAGGCCACAACATATGGCATGGGTGCAAGGAGGAGACAGATACCTGAGTCCTTTCTTAGGCAAAGTGTTCCTATCAAGGTGCGGGTCACTGTAGGAGAGTTAAAACAGAGACAAGGACTTCAGGGAAGCACCGGGGAAGCAGGGAATGGAAGGGAGAAGACTGGAGAGCACCCAAGACTCCACTCTTACCCAGCTCTGCATGCAACACATCCACATCCGGAAACACAAGCGGAGCCCAAGCCTTGCCCCAAGCGGACACCAGTGCATACTTTACCCCAAATCATCAGGTGGCCTGAGTCGCTCAACCCCAAATATTTTTTCCTTTCTCACACGTTCAAAGACAAACTGAGGCTGCACACCTCTGTACCACCTCCAGGGCTCCTTGAAGAGAGGGATGCCGGTCTCCCTGCACCCCTAGCTCCGGCCCATCCCAAATGCCACTGGCAACAGCTTCAAAAGGGAACAGGGACTCATTGGAGGATTTCAAGAGGCCAGCAGTCTGCATACTTGGAATTCATCTGTAACAAGTGAATTCCAGGTCCCTCTCAATTTCTCCTTGTTTCTGCCCAGCAAAGGCGTAGCTAGGAGCTCAGCCCTGGGCTGGGGTCAGGCATGTTACCACTTGTTGGCTGATAGAGTCAAGGCATTTGGATTTGCAAAGAACAAAGGTTTCAAGGCTTAGACTGTTAGTCTGACACAGTTTGCGCTATTGATGGGATGAAGAGGGTTCCCACTAACTTTTTTTCTGGTATGAAATAACATCTGTTTGTTATGTTTGGCCAGCCTGTGGCTCCCCCCAACAAATGTAAGGTCAGCACCCATCTCTGAGGCCCACCCGCAGCCGGGGGCAGACTCGAGCTTGTTGGTTTGTGAAACCTCCACACTCCACACACTGTGTTTCTCATGATCATCACAGGGTACAAGCACACGGAACACAGAAGTCTGCAAGACGTAACGAGCCGAGTTGCAAGAAAGCAGTTTGAAAGGGAGAAGAGCCAGCTGTGTGGGGAGGGGAAAGGGGAGGAGAGGGGCAGGCTGCGCAGTGGGTGGCAGGCGTTTCTGGGCTAGGGTGGGGAGGAAAGGGCGGGAAGCTGGGAGGCAGGAACATGCCACAGGAGACCACAGGAGATGCAAGTGGAGTGTCTGCCAGTCCCGAGCGAGAGATGGAGAATGGGTGGCCTTCCCAAGCTGGAATGAAGGGGCCAGCCCACCCCACCTCTCCCTGAGCTTTTGTGGACAGCAGAAAACCCCCACTGGCATGTCAGGGGGGTCACAGACTACACTAGAGCCACAGACACAGGTGGAAGGAAGCCTCAGGCCAACAGCCTCGCACAAGACATCTGGCTTGACAACAGGTGGGAAGAGGAACCTAGAGGCTGGGAGGGCCCCTGGTCTATAGTGTCATTACCTGTCCTGTTTCCTGGGCAAAGTACTTCTGCAGAACTTAGGGCTAGCAGCAGGGGAGGAGAGAGGGCTAGAAGTCCAGGCAGGTAGAAAACAAGAGAAGGAATATTAGACTTGAGAAAGGAGAGGCACTGGTGTTCACAATAATCCCAACACGCTGCCTTTCTCCTCCATGTGCAGATGCTTCTAAGTAGAACCCAGGGCTCTGAGCATGCTTCTGGTTCTTCACACATTTATGAGGGGAAGAGACAGAAGGAGCCGATGGAGAAAGAGAAAGCGAAGGAAGGATTTCAAAGGCTGAATGCCATTTCAAGTGGTAGCATAGATGTGCCCTCAAGAGACTCCAGTGCAGCTCCAAGCACCAAGAATAACCACAAGGAACCCATCACCGGAAGCAGAGTCACACTAAATTCTGCCCCAAACTGGCTTGCCCCAGAAAGAGGAAAGAGCAAAACCCTCTCACAGGGGAGGGCAAGTGAGCATCTGGGATTCCTAGCCTCAGCCTCCCAATCTAGGAAGGGAGTCTTCCAGGAACCAGCACCAACCTTTCTGACAGTGTGGTCTTCACACTGTTGGTTCGCACAAAGGGCGTCAGGGAGTCATCCTTAGAGGAGCTGAGGAGGCCAGTGGAGGAATTGTGGCTCAGTCCCCCTCCGCTACCGAGGGAGATGTCAATGGACTCGCAGCTGGTGTGCAGGCTGCTGACCGACTGGAAGCCCAGGCCGTCCTTGCTGACTGCCGAGGAGCTGCTGGCTGTGGTGCCCCACGTGAGGCTGTTGGAAGGGCCTGAGTGAGCCGAGCTGGGGCTGGAGGCTAGAGGAGACTGGTTGAGGTCCACGTTCTTACTGTAGAGAGGGCTGCTGCTCCCACTGCTCAGGACACCACTGCCTGATGGGGAGTCTAAGTTACCTTGCAGGGTCATGGTGGCATGAGGATTGGAGATGACCACCGAATTTCTCATGTTTTCAGCGGTGGCGATGGGCACTTGCTTGGTAGGTTTCCCACCAAAGAGTCTGTGAAGACACAAAGGGTTGTGTGGGATGAAGACCAGTGCCAAGGGCACCCTGGCTGTTAAAGGAAGGTGGGCACAGTTTTCCCTGCTGGGATGGCTGAAGGCACTCACAGGGAAAGTACCCAAGAAGTGGGCCTGGACACGGGTGCCATCTTCAAGTTCTAGGCTGCCACTGAGATCTTGGCTCTCTCCAAGCCGAAGGGTGATGGAGACTAGTTTTCTACAGACCTCTCCACAATGGTTCAAGATCTTGTTTCCCTTTCTTTCTAAAAATCAACTACTTAGGAGTGGCCCTGGCCCAGGAAACATCTAAAGAGCGAAGTCATCTTCACGCCCTGACACCAGGCAGACACAAAGCAGACACTCAGTTTGCGGGAGCTTAGTTCCAAGAGATTTGGCTTCTTTGATCTCTCAACACAACCCAAGAAATGGGGACCATGAATCTAGATACAAATAGAGCTCAGGAGAGGCATCCCACAGATGGGAGGCATGCCAACCTGGAGGCTGTAATTCCAGAGCCAGAGAGCTGGCACGAGCCAGCGACACACATGGAAAGCTTGCTGGGTTCACAGGACATCAGACTAGACACACTGCGTGCAAACCATGTCTCTGTAACAGACACACCAAAACGCCACATCGTGCCACCTTCGTTCTCCTCCTGACTGAAAATGTGCCCTTGGGACAGAGGATGGTACAAAGTGCCCTCCTCCCTGGGTACGATGCTCCCTGGTAGACGATGGAACTGGCTTGAAGTCAGTGGGGTGACCATGTTCTAGTAATACAAGGGCACTATAGCACCCACTGCAAATAGAAATAAATGCCTCCAGAAGTGACAAAACTACTGTTATGAGAGGCATATTGCCATTTATTCAGGTGCTCAAGGTATTGCAAGTTTCCCTCTGTTGTCTCCACATAGCCCTACAAATCTAATTACTGTAATCAAGCAAATATATAATCAATCTCTTCATCTTCACTGGAATGTGTGGTGACAGAGGAGCAAGATTGTGCACCTGCTGACAGTCCAGGGGTAAAATAGCCCGCTGTAGAATATCAGCTGGTAATATTTACATATCCTCAGTGACAGGGGCCTTACTATTAAAGTGAAACTTGCTCTGTTGACAATCAATCTTTTTTAACTGCCAGAAGACAAAGTATGACCCCTCTCTTTCTGACTTTGATGCAACTGCTTTGCCTCCTGCTACATTTAACTGCACAAATATAAGCCCCATCTTTTGCCTGTCAGTCAGCCTTTCAAGTTATTTGAAGAGTCATCCACATCACTTTATCTAAGTGGGTCTCTTCTCCAGTCGTGTAACACACACTCACTTGAACAACTTAGGAAAGGACAGCAAACCCACAGTAGCCGGAGAAGTACTTGGCACTGACCCTGAGGAGCGGCTCGCACATCACACATCCTAGGCTGCCCTCAGGGTGCAATAAAATGGCTTTGCTGTTACTCAAGGAAATCTACAGCACCAAATGTTACATCCAGGACTCGAGGTAAGCAACAGAGAAAACGTTCACGTCCGAGCCCATCTGGTTAAACAATGAAGAGTGGCCCGATAGGACCTCCACCCTGAAAAACGTCCTCCCTGAAAAACATCCTCCCCGAAAGCCGAATCAAGTCCAGACAGGCACAGTGAGCAGCTTCATTATACCCTTCACGTGGAATGCTTCTTCTGAAGTCTTTTCCAACATTCCTGCTCATCCCCCAAGATATGCGTGCACATAAACGTTCCATATTCACTACTAAATATCCCATCCCCGGAAATTAGGATAAGACATGTCCTGGGAAGGCTGTGGCCCATGCCCCATGCAGCTGCAGTGGGACATGGGGGACAGCGTGAGGAGACGGGGGCCAGGAGGCGCTGAGAGGGACTGTCAGAACCAGAGAATCACATTTCCACACTGGAAATCTATCAAACGTGTCCATATGGGAAAATAATGCCCTTTTAGGGTAATTGAAAATCAATTTCTCCTTTTTAGACCAAGGTTTGTTAAAAACTCTGAGGATGTTAAAGCTAAGATAATTTGGAAATACATATGTAGTATAACTGGAAATACATATGTAGTATAAAATTTGGAAATACATATGCATATGTATATGTATGTATATGTATATGTATATACTACATATGTAGAATAAAAAAGCGTACAGGGAGGGTGAGAGATGGATCTGGCTAAGATCATGGCCCTTCGTAATGAGGCAGTTTAGCCACAGACTTAGCAACAGAAGCAAGAAAATGACCTGTTTCTGGTAAGGTTCTGAACCTGGTCTGAGAGTATATCAAAACCTCATTTTGTATGGTAGCTAAATTTTACCACAGATTTACAGGCCAGACAGGGCTGGAAAGGTTAACTTTTATAAGCACCCTCAGAAAAATATCATCATGCCCATCTTACAGATTAGAAACTGAGGTAGGATTGTTAGGAAAGGTGACATGACAGCTAATGAAGAGAACATCGGATCTCAACTCAGGATGGTTAATTCCAGAGGACTTTGTTCTTCATCTCAACATCAAAAAATAGCCCATCAAGTACAAAACAGCTGGCAGGAGCTGACAGAGTAGCAGCACCAAGACTGATGCAAAAGAAAAACAGGTTGGTGTCGCTGAGAAACTAGAAATGCTTACTGCAGGACGGCTTTCCGTACATCCCAACTCCGCGCTGTACTATTCACACACTCACCTGCGGAGGGTGGGAGAGGCCACATCTGGGTACTTGGTCCCGGGCTGGTGGGTGGTTTGGGCTGAGGTGGACACAGGCTGGGCAGCTGGGTTCACTTTCACGGAGTTACAGGAGGCCACACTGTCATTGTCAGAGGAGATGCCTTTCTCCTTATCTGTCTGGTTGACCAGGCCTGGCAGAGAGCTGCCCAGGGCCGTCTTTGAAGGCTCCCGTAACTTGGGGACAGGAAGGCCAGCTGACTTGCTGCTGATGTTGGAATCAATGCTGCTGGTACTGGACCTGTTCCCAGCCCCGTTCCGGCTGGTGGACTTACTGGGCCTCGGCAGACTCCGGTACTGCAAGTTCGTCCGGGAGCTGAGAGACAGATACCCGTCGTCCTGATTCTGGGCCCCATCCATGCTTGTCTTCCGACCACTCGACCGACCGACCAGTGCGGACGACTTTGGGATCTTGCCGAGAGTGGCTGATCTGCTGGTGACAGTGGCCCCGCTGGCTGTGATCATAGCCAGCCCAGCCACAGAGCCACTTTGCTTCTTGAAACCAAAGCTGTTGGCATTGGCGGTGGGGGTCCGGGAGCTGCTGGGCAGGGGTTTTTTGGACTCGTCACCACTGCTACGGCCTGCATCAGATGGGGACCGCTTCACCTGGGAGGCTTTGGGCGAGAGCCTTCCCTTCTCTGACACCTTCGCATCGTCTGTTTTTCCTGAGCAAGAAATCAGCCAGGTTATTTGCAAACCGAGAACCCGACCCCTCCAGTTTGGCTGAGATGCTCCCTTCCTGAGAAACAGACTCCCTTTTTCCTAGGGAGGAGGGGGAGTAGTACCCTGGGGAGGCTGGAAAGAGCTCTTCATAAAGATAATCCAGTCCGATGCTGTCACTGTCAGCCTTTTAGGAGGTGTCAATGATTTTCCTCCTTTGCAAAGCAATCTAAATTCACCCAGGAAAAAGCAATGCCAGGTAATTTTTCCTGCTACGCTTTTGGGTGAAAACAATTCTGCCTTTTACCACCCTCTTGCCCTCTGCCCATTATAAGGCCATCCCTACATTTCCAGGGCATCATCTCGCCCTTCTTTACACTCAGCTCCTAGGTCACAGCCACGACCAACACAAGCAACACGCCACTGAGTGTCGTCACCACCAGCCAGCACATGGGCCAAGCAGCCCAGGGAACATCCAAGCCAACCAGCATGGCCCAAGGAGCTCACTCACATGCCTGCGTGTTTCCGCTCAGCAAAGGGGAGGGATGTAAACCGTCATACAAGCCCACTGCTAGCAGAGTAGAAACTCAAAGAATAAATCAGCAATGACGTTGAGCCCTGCTCATATTTCTGTGTTTTGCTTCTGACTCACCAGTTCCTGGGGTCTTCAGTGTGCTTGCTGGAGCGGATGGCTTCGTTCGGGGCACAGTGATGCCCACTTGTGCTGTCATGCCCCGGCGCCACGAGCCTGTCTGCGAGATGACCGGATTCTTCTTGCCTGATGTGCTCTTGTCTGACTCGTCCGACACATCAGAGGGATTCCGCCTCCACTTGGCCCCCGGCTCCATCTTTATGCCGCTGTCAGAGCCTCCGTCGGATTTCTTGACATCATCGCCAGACCACAGAGAATTCCTCTCCACCTGCGAGTGCTTTTCAGCATCAGTCTGTGGACAGACGTCCTTCAGTTAGTCCTCTGCAAACCCCAAGCTGCAGAACCCCCCACTCCAAAGGCAAAAATGCCAGCCTGATATACTAATTAAGGGGCCAACTTGAGGTAAGGCCCTTCTAGAAGTTTGGACACTTGAACTCTGATTACTTAGTTAGAAAGTCTGTTTCTTTTTCTCCCCAAAGGAAAGTACAGGATATAAATGGATCCTTAGAAGACAGTTAGGAAGGGAATCGAAGGGGCCAGGAGAAAAAAGGGACGGAGCCCCAGCAGGAGAACCGGCAGAGCAGATGAGATGTGGCGGGAATCCGGCCTCCGCTCCAGCCTGGCAGCTGCTTCTCACCAGCCGCTCTCCGAGCAGCATCCAGCCCAGCATCCAGCCCGGCAGCTTCCCTTTGTTCTGCTCGCTCCCATCCCTCCCCTGGCAGCGAGGATCTTTGGATCCAATGCAGTGCCTCAGCCTCACACACAAGCGACTGAGCAGGAGCAGCTGCTGACTCCACTGAATCAGGGAGCCCAGGGGAGCCCAGCTGAGGGGGACCTCGAATGCTGCGGTGTTCGTGCCCACCCAGTCTCATTTCTATGCCTTGCTTGGTGCCCTGTGGGGGAGCAGTTCAGATAAGGGACATCATTAACCAGTTTCCTCCGGGAGACCCCTGACCCGCTGCTGAGGAGCACAGGAGGGTTCAGAAACGCGAGGCTAATGATGTGCTACACCAAAAGGCACAGAGAGGACCAGGCCCGGATATTCTGAGGGCCCCCTAAAGGCAGAGGCCAGGAGGAGGGGTCCAGGATGAGAAGGAGTAACATAAAATGGGAGGGCAGACAGCAACACTTCTGGGAAACTAGGGCCAGAGTGGGCAGCACCAGTGAGGAGGGACATGATAATGACCACTCGGTAAGAACCTGGCCTCATGCATGTCTGGCAACCGTGTACAAATGCTTTCCCAAAGATACTGTGGCCAAAGGAGCAAAAGCAACAGACTGACAAGGATCTTGCTGCCTGCCAATCCCTGTCCCTGTTACAGCGTCTCCCTCCTAACTGCCCAATGGGACCTTTGTTTGCTTGGTCATTCCTCAAACACTTGCTGACTTCTGGGCAAGTCTGAGGCACCAGAGAGAAGGAGGAGGAGCTCCAAGAGCAGAGGAGGAGCTGCATGCTGGGCGCGGAGCAGGCATTCTTCCAGGTCCACAGAATAAATGAACGAACAAAAGGACGCATTTCACGGCCGACAATATACTTGTCACACCCAAGGCACCCTCTGGTCAAGGAGCATAGGAAGGTAAGTGCGGGTTCCTTGGTCCTTTTCCAGAGGAGCAGAAGCTAAAGGGGCCCAGCCCTGTCCCAACTTCTGAGACCAGGAGTTCCCATAAATACCCTGCATCCCACCACAGTGTGCCCCACACCAGCTGCTTGCCAGGCACCATGAAGGGGCTGGGAACACTGATTCCCAGCCCTGCTGGAGTCTGCAGTCAGTGATAGAGACAGTAACTGAAAAAATAAATACAAATATGCAATTGTGACTTCCTACAAGGAAAAGGGCAAGAGGTTGGGATGAGAAGGACACACACTGGTCTTCACCGAACTTGAATATGATGAGGAGATGTAAAGCAGTGGTCAGCTAATAGCTTTTGGAGCAAGTGACCTAAAGGAGAAGAAACTCACTAAATGAAGTTGAGGAAAAGCATGCTAGGAAGCAGGAATGATATGTGCAAAGGCCCTGAGGTAGAAAATGGTTGGCATTGGAAGCATTTACTTAATAAACATTTCTTGGGTACCACCATGTGCAAGTAAGCTTATTTACATAAGGAATACTACAATAAACAAATTCAGACCTAGTATTGGGGATCAAACCTGGGGCCTTCACGAAAAGCTTCACTCTAGGCTTTTTACAGATAAGATCTTACTAAATCACTGGCTGTCCATGTGGGCTCAAGCTTGGGATTTCCCTGCCTCTGTCCCCAGTGTGGAGATCACAGGAGTGCACCACCACATTCAGCTTCTGCAGGATTTCCTTACTGCCCCCCTCGACAGTCTCCTGAACCATTCAGCAGCCCCCTGGGAAGGTGAGGAAATAAGCCAGAAGGGCATGAGAAGGGAGACCAGGCTTCAGAGAGTGAGAGGGTGACCAGGGGAAGCCAGAGGAAAGGGAAGCCTGGCATGACCTAGGGGGAGGACATGGGCTTTGGCATTCAAACGCTGGGCCTGCCCCTGCTTGCTGTGCAACTTGCCAGAAGTTGCTTCCTGTCTCTGAGACTGGCATGGTGTATAAGACAGGTTAACAGTTGAACGGGCCTCTCAGGGAGGGGGAGGTAAGCTCAAGGAATCCCAGTGGAAAGAGGCCCAGAAGCGGGTCCATTCTTGTCACCAACTCTCCCACTTCTGAGAATCCCTGACACTTTGAGTATTTCTCTCAGTTTTGTCTTTTGTGAGGGAGAACGCCTACTCCTCATCTTCTGTTACAACCACAAGTCATAGAGATCAGGAGACTCCCTTCTTGGTCCAGGATGCGATACATGGAAAGACGATTTGAACTGCACTTCCCCGGTGAGCAAAAGATACAGTGATAGAGAAGTATCTTTTTCTCCCCTTTAGTGGAGTAAACTTCCACAGGCATTGATGGGGAGGAGACATCCTGACACGTGCTTCTCTGCTCCTCTGTCCTTAGAACAGTGCCTTCCACAAAACTGAGAGAAAATTCTCAACAGTCCAGGTAACTGAACAGCAACACATGCCCGAGCTAAATGCTGCACAGGATACAACGGATGGTCTGCTGTGAAACTACAAACAACCCTCATAGAGAACACGTTAAGTGTTAGGCTACCAGCCTGAACGAAAGAGGGGGAATGCAGGAAATCCAAAGGGAGGGAGGAGGGGGGAGAGAGGGAGGGGATGCTTAGGCACCAGGAGAGCTTGCCAGGTGCTCCCCACGTGGCCACCTCAGTTATTCCAGACCAGGGGAGCCCTGTGCCCTTGGGCCTCCTATGGTTCCTTCAATCCCTAGACCATTCTCACCAACGGTAACATCCGGGTTCCCAGATGCGAACCCAGACAGGCAGCCTGGCCTCAGGCTGCCCAGGGGAGTCAGCAAGTGTGGGACTGAAGGAGCCGCAGAGAGGTGGCCCTAGGCAGGTGCCCTGCATATCCTCCCACCCTCCCTGCTCCATGGTGGAGGCAGCTGGGAGAGGAGTTATGGCTCTGAGCCTGCCTCAAGCAGGAGGGGAGGAGGCGGGAAGCTGCGAACTGTGCTGATTCCAATATTTTGAGATCCTCCCTGGACAGGAACAAAGTGGGTGTCACTAAAATTCTGCTTCATGACACCGCTGCAGAGACCTCCATCATTCCTGGGACACTATCATCTGAGACCTGTGCTTCTGTTTTTATTCTAATTTTATTTGATGTTTTAGAAAGGATCTCACATGGGCTGGCCTTGAACTCATGGATATTCTGGGGGCTCCCGAAAGGCAGAGGCCAGGAGGAGGGGTCCTGCCTCAGTCTCCAGACTGCTGGGTTTAAAGGCAAGTGCTACCAGGCCCTGCTATGTTAAACACAGGTAGATTTATGGGAGATAACTGCCCTAGGAAATGTAAACCTCTTCTATCCTCTTATACCTGTAGCATTCCTGAACCTCTTCTGATGTGTCATTTGCAAGCTAAAGGGACCCTCGAGGGGGGCAGGGGGCCTGGGCTTATCCACATTCAACAGCAGGGTGACAGGCAATTCCCACTATTACAGGTGTTTGCTCGGTGTCCAGGGGAGCTCTGGACTCCAACCAGCCCTGTGGGAGGGCGATATGTCTCCGGGCAGCCTGGGCGCCAGGCGCTCCTTGTCACCTTCAATATAGGCTGAGCCTCAGGAGAAACACAAAAGAGCCAGTGTCCACGAGAAAAGGAGAACTGGTGGGCAGCACAAGTACCATATGGTGCGTGGTGGGTGGCTGGGCGCTTCCAATCACCTCTAATCACTGATTAACAGTGGCTGCTCCCGGCAGCCAGGCTTAAGTTCAGCTTTGGTAAGTACACTTGCTTAAGAACGTGGAATGTACTTAGAAAGAATTGAGCAATGCTTATGGGGAGCTTGAATAAATTTTACAAAATTAACATAGTTTGCGTCCTCTTCTTTTCATTTGGCTATTTAAAAAATAAAACCACCACAACCTCTTCTTGCTCCCCTAAAATAGCTGCAAATTCTGGATACAGTGAAAACATCAGAAGGACCACTGGGTTCCAGAGGCCACGTGGCAGAAGAAGGTCACGATGTGTCCCGGCAGCTGGACCCACTGCCTATAGGACAGTCACACATTCTCTCCTCAGCCTTGCTCTCCAAGTGGAGAGACATGTGAGAGCTCAGCGGATGCAGCCGGCAGAAAAGAGGTGTGAGAGGAGGGGCCGCGTGTGCTCTGCCCTCCCCAGGACTGAGGTCTCACACCACACAGACACAGAGGCTGCCCCAGCACCGCCAGCCGCCGACCTGGTACAAGCCAGTGAGGCCGCGTCCCTGCCTCTTTGAGCTGCGCTCACTTTCCCAGGAGGGAAAAGAGGCTGAGCACTGTAGAGCGTGAAGGAAGGTCAGAGGGCGGGCAGCATGCCCACGTGAAATGCCCTTGCTTAAAACAAAACATGGACATTCAAGGGAGTTGGAAGATGCCACTTCCCCAGGACTGGGCGGGCCCGTCAAAGCTGAGCAGCTGGTGGGCACATCTGGGGGCTCTGGGAAGAGGGACCTGTGGAAGAGGATGGATACTTGCAGAGCCATTGGCCGTAGCCACATGGAGCGATAGCTTTTGATTTTTAAAGAGAAACCAGAAACGTTCTCCCATGAAATACCGCCGTTTAAACATTTTTGACTTGGAATCATGTTTATAAGTTGCATAATCCTGTAGGTTACACAGAACACACTGGCAGGGGGCACAGATGGACGGACTGCCCTGACCTCAGGCTGGGACATGCTGGCTCCTGTCCTGGACTCCCTTTCTTTGTTTCAGCCCATCACTCTTGATAGACTAGGTGCATGTCCGCAGACAGCAGCAGCTCACAGAAATGCAGAGAGGGCATACTCTAGGCTGAAACCTGCCAACAGAGCCCAATATCCTTTCATTTCTTTTTATTATTTATTACTTTTTGGTGGCATTTTTTGTTTGCTTTTCTTAGAGTTTTGTTATGTCATTCAGGATGGCCTTCAACTCACTATGTAGCCCAGGTTGGTCCTGAACTCTCTGCGATCCTCCTGCCTCAGCCTACCCTCATCTGCCTGGGTTCAGCTGTCCCCAGATAGCGCTTTCAGCCGAAGGTCCCAGAACCCCGTGATCCATACCTGCACATCCAAGTTCTTTCTTGAGGAGGCAGGTGTGTTGGCGTAGGAGCTAATGGAGGAGCTGGTGTTGATGTCATCCGTGCTGAGGTTGTCTATGGTGTCGCTGATGCCACTGCTGACAGAGCTGCTGTCGTCCCAGCTGCCAAGACAAACACACCCTGAGCACAAATCCTCGCCACAGGGCAGCTCCAGCCAATGCGAGGACGAACATATGCCAAGGTCTCCAAGAGTCTGGCCTGTGGGCTAATGTCTCAGGCGGAGCTGTCTGGCCTGGGAGGTGACTGCACCTCCGTCGTCCTGCTGTGCCAGCCTGGCCCTGCATGTAGGGCTTGTGTGAGCAGAGGCCGAGGCCCATCCCAGCCTGCCCTTCACCTCAGGGCCACAGCAGGGGCCAGAAGTTTAGGGGCAAAGCCGCAGGGTGCAGGGTACAGGGTGCAGGGAAGACTGGCTGGCGGCCACTCCCTAGGACTCAAAACACACAGAGGGGAGACGCCAGACTCCACCACAGGAAGGGAAGACAGCAGAGAGGAGCACAGCTGCAGATGGCCATGTTTAGCTCTAAATCAAATATCTCTGAATACGCTAAGGTCACTGGAATCATCTCCCAGGTGGTCAAGTGAACTCCTCGCAAAAATTGTCCATCCTCCTGTCCTTCTCACCCGCTCCCCACACCCCAGGATCACAGTCACACTTCATGTAGCACCTGGCCTATCACCTCACTGTGCAGAATGAGTCTGACTGTGCACAATGATCTGTTCGTACAGCCACTTCCAGTTCAAGCGCTGCTGACTCTGCCTAGGTCACTGCAAAAAGGTCAGCAGGTCTCTGTGTGCTGTTCTACACTCTAACGAACCATTCTCCCGTGGAAGCCAGAATGACACAGGTACTTTCTGTCTGAAATCCTACACTGTCCTCAAAGCCCTCTGATCCAACCTGCTGTCCAGTCCTGTATTGCAGCTCCCTTTCCCATATACTACAAGAGTCCTGTCATGTGGGGTCCCAGTCCAGTAGGCCACGATTCCTTGTCTTTATTCAAGCTGTATATTCCCAGACACTGTCTTCTCCTCATCTTTCCATTCCCCAGCTGAAGAATCGTCCCCTCACAGAGGCCACCCTGGTCAGGCTCATCTTACTGGGCCACCACACTCATATCTTCCCAGCTGTCTGAGGGTTAACAGTTTGCAGGGGAGAGAACCTTGTAGGTGAAGGTTTAAATTTTTAAGTTTTTTACAATAAGCCACACTGCCATTGATCTCGCTTGTCCATTGCTCTTGCTTCTTTATGGCCCAGTTCCGTAAGTCCTCTTCAGTGAGTTTTACAAGATGAATCAAAAATGCAGAGAATGCTGCTGCTGCGTGCCACCTCATGGAAAGGAAAGGGTGTAGAGCATTACAATGCCTTTGCCTCCATCTTCCTCACCAGGTCTGGCATCGTGTGACTGCCAGCTGCTCCTCCAGGTCTAAAAGGCCATGAAAGGTAAACATTTTGAATTGGCTCAGAATACTGAGGCAGTTAAAAAGTAAAACTAAAAATGCAAAAAAGGACTTCCAGAACTCCTTCAGGAAGTGGTAAGAATGGCGGGACACATATGTACAAAGCGAGGGGAATATTTTAATAAGGATCCATGGCAATGTGTCAGATAGCTAGTATGTATCTTATATATTTCCCCAATTGTTTTTCCATACGTGCAAGCTAGGTACCCATTTTATAAAGGAAGAAATTAAGATTGAAAAATAAGTATCCCAGGCAACATCACAGAGCCAAGGATGGAAATTTAAGCAAAACTGTCATCAAGACATAATAGTGCACATTTGTAATTCAAGCTTCTTAGAGGGGCTGAGGCAAGACGATCACAGGTTCAAGACTAGCCTGGACAATTTAACCCATTTCAAAATAAATTTTTTTTTTTTCAGGTTTTTGGAGACAGGGTCTCGCTTTGTGGTTCAGGCTGGCCCTCAGCTCAGCCTCAAACTCACATCACAATCCTCCTGCCTCTGCCTCCCGAGTGCTGGGATTACAGGCGTGAGCCACCACGCCCGGCACTGTGGTGGGCCCTTGCGCTTGCGAGACAGGCGCCGGAACCACTGAGCTAACTCCCCGGCCCTCAAAATAAAATTTTTAAAAGCTGGACAGGTACGTCAGTTGGAGAGCACTTGGTTGGCATGTAACACACTCTGGGTTACAACTATAGAACCTCCCTTCCCACAAAACCAAAAATTTTTTAAAAGGCAAAAATAGTCTGATTTCAAAACACATGGTCCTTTTTTCTGTATCTCGGTGGCTTTCTTAGTGACAGTGGTGACGGAGCCACATGCCACTATCCAGCAGGAGCACGAACTCTCACCGACTCTCATACCCACACCACAGCAGCTTCGCACTGATCATAACGAGGAATCGGGGCTGTGAGAAATGTCAGGGAACCCCGCAGCAGAGCCAAGCTCATCTTGTGGGCTGTGTCCCCTCCACCTCCAGAGACACAGTATGCTCCAGATGCTCCCTAGCTGGATTCATGGACATAGGAGAGAAAGGGCCGGCTTCCGGGCACACCTATCACCGGAAGTGGACACTGAACATGCTCTCACACCACTGAATTCTTCCACAGCTCACAACTCCTATGCCTCAGTTGCACCAGACTAGCAACCAACCGATGCTTTTTTAGGTAAAGTGCACATTGCAGATGGAAAAGGTCTCAAATTTTCTCTCGCAATTACGAGGAAATCCCACGAGTCTTTTATTGCATCTGCTCTTTGGGGTTAGGAATTTAGTGTATCTAAAATTTCTTATAATCCTAGAAGAAGAAAGAGAACAGACCAGAGAGGAGCATGGCTGGTGGGAGGAGAAGGGAAGTTAGGAACAGATGCCCATAAATCCACGTCCTGGGCTCTGTGCTTTGAAACTGTACCTATCCTTTCCTGTGGCCTTTCAACGCCGTGATATTATTGCAGAGGAACTGTGGCCCGTGGGGCACACAGGTCCTGCAGCAGTGGTGTCCAGACCAGAAACCCATGTAACTGAGCCAGAAGAGGGGAGAGGGGGAGAGCCGGGGAGTTAGCCCAGTGGTTCCGGCACCTGTCTTGCAAGCGCAAGGGCCCAGTTCGATCCCCGGTAACCACATACCTATACTGGGTGTGGAGACTCACGTCCAGCAGCAATCAGTACCACATACCACAGTGCTGGGTGTGGTGGCTCACGCCTGTAATCCCAGCACTCGGGAGGCAGAGGCAGGAGGATTGCTGTGATGTGAGTTGGAGGCTGAGCTCAGGGCCAGCCTAAACCACAAAGCGAGACCCTGTCTCAAAAAAACTTAAAAAAAAAAAAAAAAAGAAGAGGGGCGAGGGGCAAGCAGCGGTGTGATCTACCGAAAAGAGGAAAGGAGAACTGTATGCTGAAATGGAGGGGCAGGGACAGGGGGAAGCCCGTGTCATGCAAGAGTTGCTCCAAGCCTCCTGGCACGTCTATATGCCAGGAACCACACCTGGAAAAGCCCCAGGTCTCCTTCCCCTTGGGATCTCTGCGACACTAGCAAGTCTATCAGGATATAAAAATCACCTCATTCTCCAAATCCAGGTCACTGAGTCTGAGATGTTTTCTAAGGAAAACCAGCTTGGTGGGCCGCTCTGAGGAAACGATGTCCCCAAGCAAGAAAACATAGGGACGCTGTTACTCCCGAGCTGTCAGAAACTCACAGCTAACAGTGGACTCTGCTACAGTACTGCTGCCCGAATTTACAGGTCCTCGGGGAAGGGCTGAGAGGAGAAAATGCAAAAACTATGGGAAACCTAGATAGAGCTGCCACAGGCTACTGCAGTCTACCTGCAGTCTACAGAGAGCAGAGAAGGGGTGGACAGAGTGGGAGAGCCCGCAGGGGCTGGCGTCACCTATCTGGCCATCACCATAACCAGAAGCACCTGGGGCAAACCCATTCCCTTCCTTCTTGAAAAACTAGTTTGGTGGGACAAAGGTCCCTGACATTCTCCACGGGCGCCTCTCACAACCCCATTTCCCAAGCTTAGCCTTCTTTACTGCTGGTTTCACTCCACAGAGCATTTCTAAAAGCCCACACAGAAATGTTTAAATATGTGAAATAGGTTCCAAACTCTCTTCTGCATCTGATAGTTACCCAGCTGGGTGCACTAAGGCACCGCCCCTTGAGACACAGGTGGGCACTTCCACATGACACGACCCCCCACACGAGCCTACACGACCTGTGTGGCCCTGTAGCCAAGTCCGCAAAATCCTAGTGTGCTGTCATAGCAAGCCGCTCACCCACAAGAATCATCAGACCAGGACACCTGTCCACAAAGAAACAGGTGTGGTCTCACCTGGTATCTGGTTACCACCAACAGTGTTGCCAGGAATGCTGGGCACATTATATGCATTTACCCCAAGATGAGTAAATGCTTCGGATCCAGAATTTACTAGAAGGGCAAGATTCACTTTGAGATACAATGACTCCTCATACCCCTCATTAGAGAGACGCTACATATAATGGCTTACAGATATAGTACACAGAGATCAGCTTCGAAATTTCCACCTTCTCACCAGCCAAGTAAGAGGAGCCTCCACCTGCAGTCGGTAGACGAGCACCTTAGCCTGCCAACGCCTAGCATTTTATCCAGAACCAATCTCTCAAATCCACGACTGTTAATCTACTATCTCCCAGAGAGACACAGAAGGACAGGGAAAAGGGTCCACAAGAAATCACTGGAAAAGCCACTCAAAAACAGAATAGGAGCTGAGCGAAACAGCATGTCTGTATTTCTGGCACTGAGGAAGGCTGAGGTGAATTTGAGGCCAGCCTGGACAACTTAGTGAGACCCTGCTGCAAAGATTAAAAATAAAAAGGGTTAGGGGTATAGATCAATGGTAGAGTTGCCCTGGGTCTGATTCTCAGAACTAACCCCCTCAAAGAAAAAGAAAGAAAAGGAAGAGACAATTAAGCCAAGAGATCCAGTTTCAGAGTCTTTAAGAGCCACTGACATCACTGTGTCAGGAATTCAAATGCCACTCAGGGCTTAAAGACAATTTTAAAAAAATAAATAAATAAAGTACAGTTTCCTTTGTGTTTGGTCTGGTTGTTACTTAGTATTTTCTAGCAGGCACAGCCACAGACGCTAATACCACACCCACTGTGGAGAGATCATTGCTGTTTGTAGAAACTACACCCAGGAGTCCTAACAGCTGGGAGTCCTGAAGCTGCCCCAGAGCAAGTGATCTGCTGGGAAAAACTCAGGTGAGTAATAGGTTACACTAACTTCTAAGGCCAGGGATGTAGCTCAGTGGTGCCATGCCTGCTTGGCAAGCCCAAGGTCCCGAGTTTGATCCTGGGTAACCACCCACACACCCACACACCCACACACACACTCTCTCCTTTGCTCTGTGTTGCGGGCAGCGCCATTCCACAGAACCCAGATGGCACACTCGGCTTCCCAAGGACCCTGACAGCCAGCTCCCACTTGAACCCATTTTAGTATTGTGCTCTTTGGAGTAGGGGGTTGCCGAAAGAAGCAGGAGTCTGTACCAGTCCTGAATTCATGTGATATTAGAGTGACAATTTCATCTCCCAGGAGGCAAAGCACCCAGATAGAATCCCAAGGTTAGGATGATTAAATGGATTCTTTTCCACTAGGATTTATGTTCAGGCTTTTGGCAAAAGACTAGGAGAGGAGTTAGGGAAGGCTCCAAGAGGAGAGAGGCTCATTACGCTTTTCAAATGGACTCGCAGAGAGATAATGTTGTTTATTTAAGGGAAAGACAAGCTAAATGATTAAAAAAAACCCTTAGGCTTCACATATGTGTGACTTCTCCTCTGTTCCCTAATACAACTGCAGCCAGCTAGCACACAGCCGTTGAAAGGACACTTGAAAAGTGATCTTCAGAAGGCAAAGTCCCGGATTGGTCCCAGACTCCAAAGACGCCAGGCCCTCGGTGTCCTCGAAAACAGACGGGCCACCCCCACCTTCTTTCTGCCTTTCTCTAGGTGTCTGAACTCCCACTGCCGGCCTAGGAGCCCCCGCTACCCAAGTCTGGCCTTACCTGCTGGGTCTTTCCTTTCAGCCCCAGAATCACGCACAGGGCCGTCCTCAGTGGCGCCCCAGACCCCTACTAGACAGCTGCATTCAGCTGCAAAAAGCCCAGACTGGTGGAACTTGTTTGCTGGCTATTGTTCAAGGCAATTGTTCCCCTGAAAGCCCAGGGCCGCGGAATGAGATCCTTTGGTGTGGTTCAGTGAGCAAGCCCAACCATAGGCTTAGGAGAAAACCCCGGGGAAGGGACGTCCGGCTACCTCTATTCCCACTCAACAGGTATTTTAACTATTTTCCCCAGCAGGCTCCACCTGGCGCATCCTCCTCCATCTACTGCTGGCGCCAAGAAAATGTACCTTCAAAGGAGGCAGAGGACACCCGCAGAGCCTCACTTCCACAGTCCCTCAGGAAATGATAACAGAATAGCCCACTTTCTTCTGCTTTGTTCTTTTCCTTCTTCTCTGCAGGTGATGGAATCCAGAGCCTTCACAGTGATATAATCTCCACACACCTGTTTATTTTTTATTTTGAGACAAGGTCTCACCAAGTCATTAAATTGTCCAGATTGGTCTTGAACTTGCAATCCTCCTGCCTCAGTTTCCCAGCATATTGAGATTATAGGCATGCCCAGTGGCCAACTTTAATGGGTTTAAAGTTCTGCCAGACCACATGCTACTTTTATTATATAGATTATTTCATTTAACCTTCATAGCTATGATAAAAATAATAACCAACATTTATTAAAAGCTTCCTTTGTGTCTGTTCCAGGTATTACCTAGTATTTTCTACCAGGCACCTAACACAGATGTTAATAAGAGCACTTATAGACAGGAGCAAACTGAGATCCTAACAGCTGAGAGCCCTGAAGTTGCTCCAAGACTGTCCAATCAGCATTTACTCAATAGTACATTTTAATTCACATCTGCCAAGTGTACTAGAAGGACTTCATAGTTCTCCACACCAGAGAAGGTATGGTCACTTGAATTTAAAAAATAAAATCACAGCTTGTCTGGAGGTACAGCTCAGTGGTAGACAACTTGTTTAGCACTTAAGAAACCCTAGATGTGATCCCCAGCAGCACACAAAAACAAAACACGCACAGACACAGATCAGACACACACACACAGACCAAAGAAATAGAAACAAAGCACAAAAGAGCTACATCTCTCTAGGCTCCTGTCTCAGACCAGCACACATGGCTTACAGTTCTAGGGCAGAATGGCCCAGGGTATCAATCTGAATTAATGCAAGGACAGAGTTTAGACAGAAAAGCCGATTACTCTCACCTAGCAGTAGACAAGAGTACTGTTAAACTCAGGAGGCTCCAGATGGAGGCAGTGTTAGTTCTGCAGGAAAACTGCAGATTCACGCTTGAATCCTGCATCTGTCACGTACCTACTCAGATCACCTCCACCTTAGGAGACCCAATCTCCTCCATGTGGCACAGTGCCTTCTGTGGGGGCAAGCAGACAGATGTGCACACAGCCACCTCTGGGCACGTCAGACAACCTGCTCTTGTCAGATACAGTCCAGGAGCAGGCCATGTCACACACAGACGACAAAGTCCAGGGCAAGAACTTGCTCCTTGCTGCCATAAATGGACAGTGTCCCAGGAGGGAAGCAGCTTCTACAGACTGTGCCAGGTGCAAGGCCAGTCATGGGGTGGAGGGAGAGAAACACGAACTCCGTAAGGAGGGCTCCAGGGGGATTTAGCAGCGATCAGCATGCTCAGGGCTTGAGTTTCACCCCGTAGCACCTTTGTCCCATTTTGGTAACTTACCCATTGGACACGTAGGTGGTCCCCTGAGTAAGCGTGAAATTCCTCCCTTTGACTTCAGGGCTTGGTCTAGCCAGAAACCTCAGAACTCTGGTCCAGATGCCTTAGACCCTCATTGTTACCATAGGCACCAGGGTGTCTGGTGACCTCAGCTGCACAAAGCCCTCTCTCCTCCACAGAGGGCTGCCCACACTTGGGCCACTGCCTGCCAGCTTTTGCCAAGGATCTCACAAACCCATCCTGGTTTTCTGTTTACCAGAGAGATGTTTCCCCTAAACATGGGCAGAATTCAGCATATTATAGCTAATGACGGAAACCACATGGGATGGGGAGTTTTAATGGCGGCTTCCAGGCGCCATGCTAAGTACTACATGTACATTATCTCACAAATGCCTTTCATTATCTTTTCAGGAAGAAATTATTAATGTCCCTTTTTTGCAGGTGTGGAAACTGGGACTTGTAGAAGATGAACAACCTGCTCAAGGTGCCTGGATGTATAAACAGAGCTTGATTTGAACCCAGATCTGCCTGACTCTGAAACTCAAACTCTTCTTATCTGCATCGACTCAAACTAAGGACAGAATTAAAAAATGCTCTTGCAGGTCGAGGCCATACATGTACTCTGAACCTCTTCTTGCTATCCAAGCTCAGGACACTTTCATAGAATTGAGTTGTTTCAAAACATTTCTAAAGTACAGAAAAGGGGATGAAGGACAGATTCCAAATAAGGGATTGGTTGGCTGCCCTAGGTCTCAGCCGGTAGCATGGGGCGCAGGATCCCAACACGCAGAGCTCCCAATCGATCTTAGAGATCCAGCAACCGGAGTGCACAAAACAGAACACAGTTGCCTCTGGACAGCCCAAGAGGAGGCTATCTCATTTCACCATTTGTCGGGGACTTGCCCTTAAGCTGCCCCCTTCTGGGGCCGAGGGAAAGGGATGGGAATTTGGGCCTAGAAAAAGCCCCTCAAAATCAACGAAGTATCCCAAGAGCAGCTCAAGCTCCCTAATTAGGCAGCCCAGGCACAAATGTGAACACCTCGTGCCAACAGCTCGGGTCGGCGTGATTAGCATGCCGAGTGCACATCTTCTCCCTCCAGGACTCAATAAATTCGGCTTTCAGGGGGGCAGCCCCGGAGGTAGGGCATAACCCGGCTGCCTAAGACGGGCTGCAAGTCATCAGCCTTCCAGATTTGAGTTCTGCTGGGGACCCAACCTTCTGACCCAGCCCAGAAATCGGAGAATTGGTAGCTAAATCCTAGGGTTTCTGAGCCAACAGTGCACTCCTTTCTAGACACAGGCGGAACCCCAGCAGAAGACCAGTGCATTTTGACCATAACAGTGTCCTTTATTCTCGGAAACCGAGTCACACTTACAGATGAAAACGTACTGACTCATGTGCCAAGCCTATAGCAGAAGGCAGCAGGCCTGGGCTCTGCTCCCACCGTGGACGGAGCCGAGGAGCTGGGTGAACCTGAGCAAGTCACCGCACTTCGCTCTGCTACATCTCGAAATCTTCCCTCCCGGCTACACAACACACACCGTATGAGTCAGTCTTATGAGTCAGTGTCTTCGAGACACAGAGATGGTGGTCAGGAACATGGCCTGCTTCTTCCCTTGTCTGGCTTACAAGCAGAAATGCACATCCCTGGGCAGCTATCAAGGTCGCAAGGAAGTAAGAAAAGTCTCTGCCCTTAAACTTCCCAGGCCATCTCTCCTGGAGCCTAATTTCTAGGAAAAAAGAAAGAAAGAAAGAAAAAAACACCCAGTAATTTGCAGTATTAGTAAACATAACCACAAGTTTACCACGCTCTGTAGATTCCAAACAAAACCTCCAACTGCAAGTCATTTTAATCAGGGTACCGAACCACGAGAAGCCCTTCCCTGGGGCCACACTGGTTTTCTCTAGCTCACCCTTCCCCCCAAGATGAAGCAGCTCCCCCAAAATCCTGGAAAGAAGAATGAAGATTTAAGACAGCTGGGTGATCCGACACCAGTTTTTCAGGCTCAGCAGCCTAAATGGATGGGATGGTCTGGAAAATACAGTGTTCAGAAGTATCTAGGTGGACCAAGAATCTGACACACCACCAAGGTATGAACGAAAGGGCGGAGGTGGAGGGTGCTGAGTGTCTGCAGTTGTCACAGAGAGAGAGAGAGAGAGAGAGAGCGCAAGAGTGACAGCGAGGAGCTGGGGTGGTTTTTGCAGCTGCCCTACTGGCTTTTAATATCAATCAGGGACCAATAAAGCAACGCCCTCCCTGCACTCAACCCTAGACTAGGAAACTTTAGGAAATTGTCCTACCTTGTAAGGTCGCCCGGCCAGTGCATTTCCCTACATTGTGATCTCTGGAGAGCGTCAGACAAAGAAGCTGAATGAACCTCCTGGGACAGCAACTCCTTCAGCCTGCCGAGCCAGCCCAGCCGGGCCAGGGGATCTCGGGCACCCAGCAAAGTGGGCCACTGGAGGACTAGCTAGCAGGCTTCACCATTGCCCGGGCCAGGAAGGAAACCCGATCCCCCACCGAAATTAACCTTTAAAGTGCCGCAGGAGCGAGAGGTCAGGGCCGAGTGCCGCTATCAAGTCAGCTGTGAAAAGTTTCAGCCAGGCAAAAGCCAACACCGAACTCCGCAGCCGTTACCGTAAAGCACTGAATAGAAGGCCCTCGCGTTTCAGGAAATCTGTAAGAGCCGCCCAAGGTGAAGAAACTGCATGTGAAGAAATGTCTCAAATTCCCAGAGGTTGTGCTGCAACACTGAAAAATGTCTCAGCCCCGGTGCCACTTTTAATAGCACGAACCTCACAGGCCATAACGTCTCTCAGCTCATTGCCCTCGGCAAAGCATTGGATGAAAGTGATAAAGCTACAGCAGGAACTTCTGAACCTAAAAAGGAAATAAATGATACCTGTTTGTACAGGGAACAAAGGACATAATTTCCGGTGATGTCATGTTGAGGCAGTGCCAATGAAAATATGCTTGAATTCTTCGTGCTTCTTTTAAAAGAATCTGGATGATGCATGACTACAGGAAGCATTATGGTACTGAAGCTGGAAAGGGAGGGGGCCCAGAGAGCACCCAGTCCTGGGATGGCAAGTGGCTGCACCCCCCATCTCTATTAAGACCTGTAATCAAGGAACTCAGAAAGACCGATGTGCACAGATGCTGGGAACAATGAACAACTGTATTACTACTGAGGCTTCAAAAGCTGAATTAGGTTATAGGTTTTGTTCCAAAATGAAGGACAAAGATGCTCTCCCAGGTACTTGGCACCCCTCAAGGACAGTTCCTGGGCCAGGCTCTCCCCCAGCCTGGGGGCTGCTTCTCCTAGGGGTTGGGGTGTGGGGTGGTGAGAAAAGAAAGCAGTAACTGCCGCCCACGGGGTCTCTGTGTGGTCAGTTTGCTCAGTAAACAAGCTTTTCAAAGGGGCAATGAAGAACTATTCATTCTCCCCTTCCCGGTCTGGACACAGGGAATAAAGCTGACCTGCAGGAGGGACAGCAGGGCCCGGGCTTCCCAGGCGGGTGGACAGGCAAGCACGTGTAGGAGCAGAGATTGTAATCTGGAAGGGGTCCTGAAGACAGTTAATCATTCACTCTCGTCCCCAAGGTCCCCTCCTGTTTTTATCTGCAGTGGGAGGCAGGGGTGTTGGGAGGAGACCACTGTGGGGTGCAGGTTGTGTGTGTGGGGGTAGA
The DNA here is from genome assembly GCA_004026965.1 of Petromus typicus. Taxonomy (NCBI): domain Eukaryota; kingdom Metazoa; phylum Chordata; class Mammalia; order Rodentia; family Petromuridae; genus Petromus; species Petromus typicus. The sequence goes on along the minus strand of PVIR01001875.1, from coordinate 42,156 downwards.
GTCCCGGTGCATAAAGACTAACAAATTAGGAGGGACACAGTCTTCACTGAACAAGGGTACCTCAATGGGCCCAGGAACTGAACGTATCTTTACAGCATGGGCTGTCTGAGCACCTGGCTGACCTCTGGGTTGATCTGGAAGCACAGTGACAACTGCGCATGTCCACAGGCAAAAAAAAAAAAAAAAAAAAAACGCACGCGCGCATACAATTTCCCACTGTTTCCTACAATTGACCCTTGCCTTAGGCAAACATAGTAGGTAAAAATCCCAGTTAGTCACCAAGACAAACTAAGGGACATCTCTCCAGTCATTTATTTACTCGTTCAGCTGATGGATATGGGCAGAGTCCTTGCTCTTCTAAGTGCTGAGAATACAGCGGTTAACAAAACAGACAAAATCTCTCCCCTAAGGGAACTTATCTTTGAGCTGTGGAACTAAAAAGTAAATGTAAGTTATACAGTATATTAACAATAAATGCTACAGAAAAAAATGATGTGAAGAAGAGTGTCTGAAATTTAATACAAGGTGGTCAAGGAAGGCCAGCGGGGAAGAACAGACCTTACGAATCTCAAAGCACCGTGGGAGGAGGTTATGTTATATATCTGGGGGCAGAGCCTTCCAGGAGAGGAGCTGGACAAGGCCAAAGGCCCTGAGATAGAATACAGCCTACACATTCAGTCCACAAATGCACTGCTGCTAGCTACAGACATATACACCTGCAATCCCAGAACTCCGGGAGGCTGAGGTAGGAGAATTGCAAGTTTGAGACCAGCCTAGGAAAGTTAGTGACATAGGAAAACCCTGTCCCAAGCTCAGGATATAGTGCAGTGCAAAGGCCCTGGGTTAAGTCGTCAGTACTAAAAAATGAATGAATGAATGAATGATGAATGCAATTAAAAAATGCGTGGCTGCTACAGAATGATCAGGGAAGCAAAGGGGTTTTCAGAGAAGGTCAGGCCAGAGGGAAGAGGGACAGGGAGGGTGGGGCCTGGCAAGTCTCCCTAGATGCCTGGTTTTTAGTCTGAGTGAGACAGGAAGTAATGGCAGTTTAGTAAATGGACTTTCTCCTTTTCGCACGTGTTCACATAAGTTTTCTACAACACTACATAGGACATTCTGATTACACACGAGGCAAATCCATGGCAGGGCACACAGTATGTGCAGAGGGGTCTCAGTCAGCTTTCTGTGGTTAAAAGAATCTATTATGAAAGGCTCTATTCCTTGTAGCTACAGGCTCCAGTTGAATCAGAGCTTTTCCATGCTGAGCAAGATAACGATCAGGGTGGCTAATCCAGGCCACCGGAGAGAAAAACGAAGATAGCCAACCCGCGCGATACCCGGTGCCCTTTGGCTTCCTTTGTCATCTCTGAGACTGGCCTCTGTACAGGACAAATTCCAAAGACCTTCTCAAACCAGTAACATTTTCCTTCAGAGAGCAATGTTACCAATGATGCCAAGGTTCCCAGATTAGCTGCATTTTTAGAGTTTAGCTGATAAACTCTACTCTGGGATTAGAAAGTAGAAGAAAACTTTAATCTGGGAATACCACTTTATAAAGACAGAAGTCCTCTGAAATGAATCTAAAATAATGCTTCCTTACTTTAGGAGTACTGTATTAAAACAATGGTAATGAAGACACTTTGCCTCTCCTCCAGTGTAACCAGGTCCACTGTTTCTACTTGTTCCTGCCACACAAGCCGCAAAACACAGTACCTGTGTCATGAAATAAAACTAACTCTTTGCCCTCTGTGCACAGTTCCCTCCCAGTTATGCAATATGTAAAATGGACTTGTGACATAATTCACCTCAAGGGAGACACCAGTACTTCTTTAGTCCCGCGATTGCTTCAGCCCTGTCTTTGGTCCCCAAGATTCCACCTCGGCCACCATCTCTTTCCCCCAAGAACATGCAGGGCTTGTTTCTTGCCAAAGCCAGTGGGCATTCAGTCCTTTGGCCTTACCCACACCACGTGGTCACACCTCCGGTCTCCATGCCATGACCCATACCTGGGTCTCACCTGCTCGCTGGCATCTCCCTGGCCCACCCCCTCCTCCAGATCTCCCAGGCTCCACCCCTTGGCTCCTGCTCTACTCTGCCTGGGTTTTTCCTAGGTGGCCTCATCAGGACTTCAAATGCCAGGGACAGACAGAGAATTCTGTGGTCCGTAATCACTACCCGGACCCCTGAGGGCATGCAACACATCTGAAACCTATCTTTATGCAAAATTAATACTTCTAGCTGCCCATCTATCTATGCTGTCATTTCCTTTCAGGCAGTGAATGACCATTAGTCATCCTAATTTGCTCTTCCTTTCTTGTTTCCTATATAATCAATCCATTAACCAGTCCTCGTTGCTTTCCCTTCCAAGAAACCGAACCTGATCATTGCGAAGCTTCTCTGGGAAGATTACGTGGGAACCATCATCCCTGGCCAGCAAATGCCACCTTCCAGTTGCCTACTTCCCTTCTGGCCCTGTTAGGCTTCATCTTCCACAAAGTAGAGATGGTGTTCTTTCTCTCCTGGACATCAGATCACATGACATTCCAGTTTACAACTCTCTAACAGCTCCCCAGGGAGGCCACTCAGTAAAACCCCAACCTATTCCTTGGCTCGGAGGCCCTATGCGTCTCTCTCGGCTGCCACTGTGGCCCTGACCTTTGTGACACTCGCTTCCAGGGCCACCACCATGCCCAGCGTTTTCTCTTACCGTGTGCTGCCTTCTGCCTGGCTGCTCTTTCCCACATCTCTCTCCTCATGGCAGCCACTTCTTGGGTGTCGCTTGCAATGTCACCTCCCTAGGAGTCCCGCCTATTACACGATCTTTGTGATACCACCACAGCCTGCATCTGTCCCCACCACGCACAGAGGCTCCCAGGGGATGAGAGTGTTGCCTGCATTTGCTCTCAGCCTGATTCTCCCAGTGCCTGAAGTGCCACCGACACACAGCCAAGCGCCGATGGGGACAGAGCAGAACTGGACCTTTTATACAGTGCAATAGGACTCTGATAGTTCAAGGACTTGAGGTCAGAGGTTCCTCATAGTGTCTTTAGTCACAGACCCATAGGAGAAACTGACAGAAACTCTGAAAAATAAGGTACATAAATGTTAAGTACAAATCAGGAAGATCTGCAGAGCCCTGCCTGCCTGTCCATAAACCCCCAAGGTAAGGGCAACTGCTTCTGAGTTTTATGACATCAAGTTGATACAGGTCTAGCTGATAGCTATTTCCTTCTGTCATAGGGACCTGGTCTTGGGTCCCTTCATGTCTTGCTATTCATGAAAGAAGAGAGGAAGGGAGGGAGGGAGTAAAGGAGAGGGGAATGGAAAACCTTTCTGCAAGAACAAACAAGATGGGAAAAGGAGTTAGAGGATCTGTAGTTTGAGGAGTGATTTGGTGGTGGAGCGTTCACCTAGCATATGCATGAAACCTTGGATTCACTTCCTAGCACCATAGACACACAGACAGACAGACACACAGACAGATGGATGGACAGACAGATTCAGACAGGCAGGCAGGCAGGCAGACAGATGGACAGCCAAACAGATGGACAGCCAGCCAGATTCAGACAGACAGGCAGGCAGACGGACAGCCAGCCAGATGGACGGACAGACAGATGGAAAGACAGAGATTCAGACAGACAGGCAGGAAGGCAGACACATACATACACACACAATTGCTTGTCATGGAATAGTACTGGGTATGATGTACAATAGGTAGTGGAAGGGACAAGTATATTCCACAATTCTTCAGTAAAACTTTCCAAAGTATAGGAGTTTATGATTTTCCATATTAAATAAACTAGATAGCTCTGAAGTAAAAAGTAGTCACTGAGTGTCAACTGTGCATCAGACACCACACTGGGCTTTGGGAATATAAAGGTGAGTAAAAACCACAGCTGAGCGCTGGTGGAGCTACTTACACGGGAAGAAGAGCAAGTCAAATCATCACAGACTTGTGGTGAAAGTGGTGACAGATAAATGAGGTGCTGTCAAAGAGCTGCAGGAAGCTTTTACTTTAAATAGCAGGACCAAGAACGGCCATTGCAAGGAAGAGACATTTAAAGGTAGATGTGGGGGAGGAGCAGGAACCAGCAATCCATCAGGAGGGCGAGGAGCTGGGCTTTACGGACAGATGAGGGGAAGTCGAGTGCTGGAAGTGGGGACAGGGGAGCTATGTTGCAGGGCAGAAAGGTGGCTGCCATGCTTGGAGCCTAGTATGCAGGTGGGGCAAGGTCAAGAGAAAGCAAAGTCTCCTCTGCAGAAGACCCCAAACCAGTGGTCACAACTGCTGTTGTGAAGAATCAAGACCTCTGGAGATAGAGCCAAATTGCCTGTGTGACACCCACTTTCATTCCCCATTTCCTCCATTCTGCTGTGTGAAATCAGGGCATCTGGGTGAGCAGGCCTCCCTCCCTATCAAAGTTGTTAGGCAGAACCTCCATTTCTACTTGGTTTTGGGCCACTTTATTTACTTTTACACAGACTGTGGATTCCCCTCTACTTTTCCTAGGAGGAGGTGAGACTATCTTCAGTGAGCTGGATCCAATTTACTTGCAGAGTTGCAGTTTCTACTACCTCCACTTGGTTAATTCTTGAGACTGTCTGAGGCCCACAAGTGTGGGTACTCAACCGTGAAAACACACACGTTCCTTAATCTCCACACAAAAGGCTCCATTCAGTGGGAAGAGGAGCCAATCTGCTCTCTGTGTTTCGGCACTGGCCATTCTGCTCAGAAACCACAGGCTTATGAGTAAAACCTTGGGCAGAGGAGGCTGAAGAAGGTGCCTCCATGGGCACTCGCACCTCGCTCACAAAGCTCAAATGCAGACCTGTTCTCAGCCCCATATCACATTTCAGACAGGTACCAATTGGCTGCACTGATTCCAAAATGGCCACATCGTCAGGGAAGAACATGGGAGGTGGGAGGCCAAAGCTGCTCTCAAGGATAACAACAATTAGATTTACTGCCTGTGAGTCTCATCTCAGCTCATTTCAGAATGGTTCACCTGGCGAACTGTTGTGCAAGTGTTCATGTTGTGTCTCTTGTATTATAGAAAAAGAAATGAAGGCTTGGAGGATGTCGATGATTTGCCCATACATGGCTAATCCAAAACTGACTGAGGCCAGGTCCTGTTTAGTTTCTCTGGCACCACCCTACTCACAGGAGTGAACACTTTTGTCACTGCACCAGCAGGGGAGACTAAGACATGCAGTGGGGGGCCAGGGCTATTACAAAGTTCTCCTAGAGCTCTCTCTCTCTCTTATTTTTTTTAATTTTTAGTTTTTTGAGGCAGCGTATCCCTTCGTAGTTCAGGCTGGTCCTGAACTCAGCAATCCTCCTGCCTCTGTCTCCCAGGTGCTGGGATTACAGGCTTGAGCCATCACACTGGCACTGTTATATGTTGTTGCCCGGGATGGAACTCGGGACCTTGTAATTGCAAGGTAGGCACCAGAACCACTGAGTTAAATCCCTGGCCCTCTCCTGGAACTCTTGGGCTGCTTCTTATACTTTGGGGATTGCTCCAATTAGATACACCCTTTTATCAAATGTCATGTTGTAATGGCTCCTACCATATTTACGTGACTACTTTCTGTAAAATTTTGGCTAAATGTTGACTTTCATACATCAGGCATTGTGCTATGGAAACTATGGTATGGAAGACAGAAAAGGTCTTTCTTTCCTCATGGAGATTGGAGTGTGATATGAGTGATTTTCAGGCAGTCAAAAACAAACCAAAGTATTTCATTGCAAACCACGCTATAACCTGTCTGAGAGTGTACTGTAGATGAGAAGAGGAGATTACTGTCTATGAAGTCAGAAGTCTGTGTTCAGTCTGCTCGTAAAAGACTGCTCTCAATTTAAATGAAAACTCTAAAACAAGTTCCTGCTGTTTAAATGGTAAAACTAGAACACGCATGAAATCTTGTTCCAAACATCCTCCGCTACCAACATTGCCACAAAAACTCCTGTCATTGTATCCAAGGCCCTGAGCAGCAGCAGTGGATGAGAAAGGTTGGTGGATTTCCGGGGACAATTTGGAGTTAGTCCTTCCTCTGTCTTCCACCATCATAGTCAATTTTGCCACTCAGAGAAAAGCATGGAAAAGCCCCAATAGTCAAATCTATGTAGTAACTAGGGCTTTGAAACTACAAAACATTAAAGAGATTTAAAAGTACACCATTGGCTATAATGGTTTGTATTTATAATGCTGTCATAGGTGCATAGAGAGAATTCTGAGATATCACATATTTACTTCTTCAACTTAGCTGCCTTCTCTGTTAAGATAGTAGTGAGGAAAATCTTCCGTTTTATCTGATAGGCTCCGTCCCCTGGACTTCCCTGAGTGGGTTCCCTGTTGGATAGGATAATCAGAGACAGAAACGGTGTCCTGGGGCTAAGGAGTGAAAAGCTTAAGTCAGGAGAAGAGAAACTGGACAGGAAACTGGGAGTGCTCATTGTGGGCATTCTTGAGCAGACCATACTTAGTCCACAGTTTGGGGGTTCTGGCCTTATTTCTGCTCCTGCACTGGCTCCTGCCAGGCAGGTCCTACATGTAGAGGTGCCCTGTGGTGCAGAGGAGAGAGCATGAGAGCAAGACTTTGGGAGATCATGTTGACTGGTAGAGTCACTTCCTGCCTGGGACTCTCAGATAACCTGTTCTCAATGGAGTGACCCCACCCCAAGCTCTAAGATTCCTCAAGAATGAAGGCTACACCCCTCCTGAAATTGCTTCTCAAAAGAAAATACATTTCTCTGATGGATTTGGTCTTTTTTTTTCCCCTATTTTTCTCTTTTTGTACCAGTAATCAAACCCAGGGCCTTGCTTGTGCTTGCCAGCAGGCCCTGTGACACTGAGCTACATCCCAGACCTTCCTTGTGAATTTGATCCATCTTCTGCGAGGGGCCACCCCGATTTCACCTGCAGATTTTCTAGGTGCCAGACACTATCTTTCACATGCTATGCACACTTAACCTCACAGAACCCTCCTGCACTCTGTGAGCTAAGAGTTCCTTTTCTAAAAAAAGCCTCCATTGTGTACTTCAGCTTCGGTATTTCATTGTTTCCCATGGAGTTTATAGGAACTATAAAATTGGTTTTCCAAATCTTCCACAATCTTTCAACCACAAGCTTGTCTAAGTCAAAAAGAAAAAAAAGTTTGGCCCAGAGCCCAAATCATTCTAGGTATTTGCCGAGGGGGGAAGGCTAGCTGAAAAGTTACAGACTGGTTAAGAATTAAACTCCTTCCATTTGCCCAGTAATCTCCAAGAGGAAAACTGTTCTGAATGGGGGACAAGAGGCAGAATTGCTGATTGGCATGTAGTAACTACCTACGAGTTTTGTTATTGTGATTGAAACTAAGACCAGTATCTGCCAGGGACTAACTTTGTGTACTTTGTCATAAAAAGTTATTCTGCCAGGTGAGTGCAATGCCACAATGCCTGAAGTCCCAGCACTTTTGGAACCTGAGGCAAGAGGATCATAGGTTTTTATAGCTACCCTGGGCAACTTAGTAAGATGTCAATCAATTGATGATCAATCAATCAATCAATCAGTTGGGCTGGGGGAATACTTTAGGGGTGGAGTATTCCACTCCTAAGCTGATTCCAGTTAATGCAAAACAAACCTCCTCATACCCTGGGAAGATAGATGTTATTATCTCCAACCTCACAGCTTAGAGAGGTCAGCTGCTGAAGGTCACACAGCTCCTGACAGCTAAGGCCCAAATCAGCATATCTGTCTTTTTCATAAAGCCACTCTTTCTGGGTAATTTTAAATATCTCACATATTAATTTAAAAAAATAGGTCCCACATATTAAATTGTTGCCATGACGCCACTGTGCTGAATTCTCTGGTCTTGTCTCATCTTTCTGACATCCCTTAAACAGTATATATTATTATCCCCACCTCATAGGAGGACACAGGATAGAAGTAAGTTCGGTAACTTGACCAAGGTCTCAGTGCTGTTATGACATAAGCATTCTGATTTCAAAGCCCCTGTTTAAAACCAATCTTAATCACTTTTGAATTTTTGCGGTGAGACCGGCCTTGGCACACTGAGGACAATTCTGGTCTCACTGCTGCTGCTCCACTGACAGAGCATTACAGCATGTTGACAACAACCTAATCCCTTCCCTTTGTCTACCTTCTCTGTCTCGAAGAGTAGGGAATCCATGAGTAGGTAGCATCATCCTAGTTTCTAGTACTTTATTTTCATTGAAGTCCAGAGAAAAAGATGAAAATTTTCTCATTCAGTTCCCAGCATAATGCAAATTGATGCTAAGTTTGGCGGTTCAGCTGCAAGGAGCTAGCTGGACCTAGACAGAAACTCTATTCTTTATCTAATTTTCTCTCAAACATGGTACCAGGGACAACAGAGGGTGGATGCAAAAGGGGTGTAAATGGTTCAGGGCAGCCCCGTCACGAGCAGCCAGCACATACTCAAGGCTATAGAGCTTCAAAAGCATCGTGGCACAGTGTCAGAATTGTAAGGAGATATAGAATGCGGGCTTTATGGGCAGCCCACAGGGGGGTGCATACAGTGAGCTCCAAGCATGGTCTTTGCATTGCTGTGTCTAAGAACAAAAAGAGTGGAGCACCCTAAACATCCACTACCACGGCAAGAGTTCCTCCACCTATGGCTTCTCTGGAAAATGGGATACTTTGTGATCACTAAAACCAAGCAAGGGAATCTTGATATAAAAAGATGCTTCTGCCTTAGTGCTGAATTACAAAAGGAGATAAGAAAACACTTTGTTTCCAGGCTGCGCTGTATAGCAGTTAAAATGAAGGACTAAAAAGATGTGCTTCCCAGATTCAAGCCCAGGTATCTGACTCTCGGCTGTACAGTGGGATCTTCTTCTAGAAATGATATAAACATTAAATAAATCAGAACACGGGGAGCGTATAGGACAGTGTATGGCTCATACTATGTGGTCAAGAAATGCTGGGGCCGAGGATTTAGCTCAGTGGTTCCGGTGCCGGTCTTGCAAGTGCAAGGACCCGGGTTCGATCCTTGGTAACCACATACCTATACTGGGTGTGGAGACCCACGCCAACAGCAATCAGCACCACATACCAAAGTGCCAGGCGTTGGGGCTCATGCCTGTAACCCCAGCACTCGGGAGGCAGAGGTAGGAGGATTGCTGTGATGTGAGTTGGAGGCTGAGCTCATGGCCAGCCTGAACTACAAAGTGAGACCCTGTCTCAAAAAACCTTAAAAAAAAAATTTAAAAAAGAAATGCTTATCTTTTAAAAAGAAAAATGTGCATGTGCTAACAGGAAAATAAACAACTCTGGGAAGCACCAAGAACTTTATGGTGAATCTCTCCCTCAAATAACAGCATAACCCTTTCTTTCTGCTCCTACTGCCTGCTTATCTCTATGTACTATGTTTTTAAATAAAAACATAGGTCCATTTTATTTCAGCGAGGAAGAAAATCACAATTTCTTCAAATCCTAAGCTTTGATTGGAAACAAAAAGTCACCAAACTTGTTTCTAAAATAGGCTGAAGGGCTAGCGTGTAACTCGGCAGCACAGCAGTTGCTAACATATGTAAGGCCCTGGGTTTCAATCCTAATGTTACACGCACACATACACGCACATGCACATGCACACACACACACACACACCCCTCCTGTGCATGCACACACACCCAACAGACTGTGGGTCAGACTAGGTAATCACAAAGCCTGGAGTCTGGAGCAAGTGCCTCACTGTCTTCTGATTTCCTGGTCTTTGGCCAGTTTGGTAGCATAAAAGCCCGAAAGAATTTACACCCAGCACCTTGGTCCTGAGAAGGGTTATTAGGCACACAGAGATGGGGAGAGGAAAGGAGAAGAGAGATGGGGAACATGATTTCATTCGGAGCACTCCATTTAGTTAAAATGTCAGGAAGTTTAGCAGATTAAGGGTATTACAGTCGCTATTCATAAAGGTGTTTTGATAGAGTGTTCAAATAGCAATCCCATGAAATAAACCTTGCACAGCCTTAAATGAAAGCCTGTTACAGTGCTCAGCGCTTCCTAGAGGAGGAAAAAGACCCCTAGGTATTAATTTACCCAAAGAGCAGCTGCCTGAAAGATACTGTAATGTATCCTATTGAGCCAACGCTATGAAATAGATTGCGAGTCACAGAGCTGGGAGTTCTGTGCCTACTTCCCTCGGCAGTAGAGCAGCAATTAGCAGTAATGAGAGGTACGTCTGCATTCTGATAAGGGCCGCAGCTGAACATATATTATAGACTGAATCCCTTCCATAAAATCCAAGGATGTTTTTAAAGCCACTCGGTCCAAAAGGCAGAAGGCTCCTTTGGACTTCAAAATTCACAAGTTAGATTGAAAACCAGGGCCTGCTGCACATTATCTCACAGATGCCTCCGGGATGTGAAGGTCATGTCATCCTCAGGGGAGAAGAGGAGGGTCTGTCGCATTGGGCCCCGATTTGCACGGCAGGCCCTGTGGCTTAAGCCAAGGGGTCTAAGCCTTCTCTTTAGGTCTTAAAAAGAAGCTCGACATCAAATGTCTGCAAGACAAATTCCATGCTCCCCAGTGTTTCTTAGGAGATCACAGGAAGTGTTTCAGGAGAAAAGATGCCTTCCCAGTCAGGAGAGGCTGGGTCAGAGGGGACTCTCAGAGGACAGAGGGAGGGGACTGCGGAGTGCCAGGCGGGCGGCACATTGGAGCGGGCCTGTGAGAGGCTCTTTCTTCAGCCTGGGACCAAGGACACAGCGGTGAGTATCACATGTCCTCGCCTTCAAGGCTTTTAGGACACAGGTGAGCAGCAGACATTTATAAATGCACTGCATTCGCTGCTAGGATTAGGAATAGCTCATACTACTTCCCTGCATCTCACTCTCAACCATCAAATCCCAAACTTTATACAAACAGGGCTGGAGATGAGTAAGTAGAAGTCACCCTAGATGTTCAAACTTGAAAAAAAGTTTGGGGCCATCTGGCTGAATTCCCTGGGGAGCTCAGAGGGAAAGGAGGGACCTCATCCAGGGTCACAGAGTTGAGTGGTATATTCGAGATTTAACTTCAACCTTCAACCCCTAGACACGCCTTTGCTTTCTCTCCAAGTCTCTTCTACAGAGCTGGAATTCCACATTCCCTCTCCAAAGCCAGCAACATGTGTGCAGGAGGTCGGGGTGTGATGGCTCAACTGTCAGTAAACACTACAAGAAGGAACAAAGAGGATGGCTGGGCAGGTTGGAGGGGTAAGAAGGAGAAAGAGAAAAAAGAAGCCAGATGTGGTGGGGTCGCCTGTCATCTCAGCTCTCAGGAGGCTGAGGCAAGAACGTCACTGCAAACTGAGGCCAGCCTGAGCTAGTTAGTGAGTCTGACACCAAGCTGAACTACATCCTGAGACCCTGTCTCCGAAAGCTAAAAGAGTAACAGCACTGGAGGAAAAGAATCCATTCTGTTGGAGTAAAGCAGATTGAGGTGATGAAAAATGCTTCCAGCAGGATCCAATCCCAAACGTTTATCAGACGCCAGAGAAATCGAGCATGTGCGGGCACACACACCGTTCTGGGCAGACGGCTTATCATCCAGCAAAATAACCAGAGGACAGAAAAGAGATCTGAGGTACTTCACTTCTCAACTGCCAAGTGGATCAAAGACAGAAACAACAGAGAGGTACGTGGGGCTAAATTTAGAGCTCTCCCAGCCGGTGGTTCCCATGGGGGCCTCACTGTCTGAGTAGAGCCCCGGGCTCACACTGCAGTCTGGCTGTAGGTGTCCTCTCGCCCGTGTCCCTACCATCTCTGCTGGCTGTCCTCGAGTGAGTGGAAAGCTCTGGAAGGTTTTGGATCCCAAGAAGTAATGGAGCAGAGTCAAAGTGAGAGAGAAAAAGAGACAAAAGACACAGACAGAGGAAGACATACACGCCCTGACCAATCTAGGCTTCAACTGAGAGTCAGAACACAAGGTTCTCCTCCTGCCTCCACAGGCACGGGCTCCACACTGACCATACCCCAAGGCAGGAGGTACAATAATGTCCAGTGCCCATTCTGTAGGCATAAAAGGGTTTTACAACCTTGAGCCAGTCCCTAACACCAAGGGCTTGTGGCAGAGGGGTCAGGGGAGGAGGAAGGGACCACAGGGCTCCCCCAGCTCAAGTCCACAGTGCCTCTTTGTCTGACTGTTGTGAGCTGTATCCACAGGCTCGTACATGCATCTCAGTGCAGACCAATAATTAGCTGGGCCTAACTTTCCATGGAGAACTGATTTCCTCACAGGCTGGCTTTGGTTCCTCAGACATTTCTTTTCCTGGTGACCAGGTATGTGGCACATGACCCCACTCTGCCGGCCAAGGTAGACCGTGGGAGCCATTTCTAACCTGAAAAAACAGGTCAGTTTCTTCAGTGAGAAGAGTACAGGCAGCTCAGCCACGTGGAGACCAGGCCCAGGGAATGGGAGCTTTTCTCACAGAGCCTCGGCCTACAGTGTCAGGAAAGTTCCCACCACACATCCTGGGCCTCCGTGGAGGGGAGACTTTTTTCCTTTGCAGTACTAGCGACTGAAAACAGGCCCTTCACCCTGACCTATACCTTTGACATACCCCTTCCTCCTTTTATTAAATTTTAAAGCACAACCATGCCCAGCTCAGGGAGTCTCACTTTAAAACCTGAGGGAAGAAGCACCTCCATTTTCCTTAAGGATCTAATTGTTCTGTTTGAGAAAGCTCCCTCTCCATAAGATCCTTCCTGGTGCTTTACGGGACACAAAACAGAAACTCATCTTTGGAGACCAAGGGTTCTAGTCCTAGCTGCCCCTCCAAATGCATACTAACTTTTTACTCTCTTCATACTTTGGCTGCCTCATGTTTGAAACCCAGATATCTACATTTCAATAAGTAAGTACAAGTAAAATTCCTACCTGAAAATGTGTACTACATATTACAAGTACTGCTGCTATAGCGCTGTTTCTGCCACTAGTACCGTGACTGCTGCACTGTGGGCGCTGTTATCATTACCCCAGCTTCTCCAGGTGTCTGACCCCAGGCAGTTTTGTCTCTCAAGCCTCACTTCAGTTTCCTAGCAGGAAAGATAATAAAGGCACACTGACTTCAGCAGGGTTCAGTAGCAGGTAACCCAGTGAAGCGTGCAGACTCTTTAGTTTGCTGCCTCACACACTGACTTGCTCCAAAATGTTGGCTCCCTTTCCCTGGGTTTTTGCCATCCTCGCCAATCTCTCATTCCACATAAGGCTCACTTCCTGCTTATTCTGTTCTGTTCTGTTCTTAAAGAATGATCAAAACTGAGCAGAAGCATTCAGGGATGCTCAGGGCTGGATCAGGTGGCAGCTATGACCAGGCTGGTGTGAAGAGTTGAGACCCTCTATTACCAGCACCCTTGGAGAAAGCTAGGGAGGCGCGATCAGGAGACTCTTCTATTCCTGCCTGCCTAGGAGCTGAAGCTTCCTTCCCAACAGCCATAGGTGGGCCTTACATCTCCACCAGGAAGGGCTCCTGCTGCTGGTGCTGACTTACCCTATGTCATCTGGCTAACTAGGGCTGAGCAGGGATTTGAGTTGAGTTCTATCATATAGCCTTTGCTTACCCTAGCCCTCTTGTACTGTATATTGAACCCAGAGTCTTTGCACTGAGCCACCTCTCACCAAGCCCTTTTCTTTAAAGACACGCTGGCTAAATCAATAAATTGCCCAGGCTGGACTGAAACTTGTACTCCTCTGCCACAGCCTCCCACAGAGCTGGGAGTATAGGTGTGCACAACCACACCTGATGAGTCTGCTTTGAACCACTGTGTTATACTGCCTTGGGTTCAAAGTTTTGTATCAAAAGAAGCATGAGAAAAAAAAAAGTCGGGTGGAAAACCTGTCTGCAAGCTGCATCTGGTGACATCTGTACATGTGGAATATCTAGCACAGTCGGTGATAGGACTGAGTATTGGTGATTTGAAAAGGGACCCAGTGGATGGAGATGCTGTCTCCTCTCAGTATTGCTTTAAATTATACTGAGGCACTGCAGAGAGGGTGGGGAGAGGCCATGTAGTAGAACAGCAAGGCCCAGCCCACTGATAGGAAGCTGTGAAAGAATTAACAGTAACCTGATCAACCATCAGAACCATCCAGCAGCAGAGCCCGTGGCGTTATGCTCCACTAGTACCAGGCGGTCTCTTCCTGGACAGCTCCAGGTCTCCCTCTTTGCACAGACACCAGGATCCTGGGCTAATGATCAGAACTTTGGCCATATCGGGCTCAGAAGGCCAGGTCAAGGGCCTGCGATTTAGCTCAGTGGCATCCCTGCATGCCTGGCAAGCTCAAGGTCATGAGTTTGATCCTTGGTTCCAGAAAAGAAAGAAAGAAACAGAGAAAGAAAGAAAGAAAACAGGGACAAGGTCAGGTTTTCATATCCCATTTCGCGGGAGGGGAAACCCAGGCACAGAGAAGGTGTGGGTTATACCAGATCACTGATTCTAAGTCTCGGGATGTCTCACTGCTGGAGCTGAGTCCTGGTGTTTTGAACCACCTCTTAGGGCTTCCACTGCTCACCAAGTCAAGCTGAGGGCCTGGTCAGACTGGTGGATTCTCCATTATGTTTTATCTCCAATACTCCTGACCTCACATGAACCTTCTGCACTCTCCAGTTGTGACCAGATATTACAATTAAGAGCACAACAAAACTAGAAGCTAGGGCCAGGGAGTTAGCTCAGTGGTTCCGGCACCTGTCTTGCAAGTGCAAGGACCCGGGTTCGATCTCCGGTAACCACATACCATACTGGGCGTAGAGACTCACGCCCAGCAGCAACCAGTATCACATACCACAGTACCGGGTGTGGTGGCTCACGCCTGTCATCCCAGCACTCGGGAGGCAGAGACAGGAGGATTGTTGTGATGTGAGTTTGAAGCTGAGCTCAGAGCCAACCTGAACCACAAAGCGAGACCCTGTCTCAAAAAACCTAAAAAAACCCAAAAAAACTAGAAGCTAGAAAATCCAACCCAGTGGAGGAATGGTTTTCTTGCTTAAGAATAGGAGCAGTAGATCCTAATAATTCAAGATGGCGGACAACAAGGAATAGCTCCATCATGACCTGTATTCTCAGGAGAGAGAAGGAAGTGGGGCCAGACAGAACCAGAGGGAACGCATGTCTGACACCTAGCTCCTAGAGTCACATGACCCCTGGAAATGGCGGAGGGAGAGAGTCATCATATGAGAAGAAGGGCTTGTGTTGGAGGGTCAGAAATGGGGGCTCTAGTCCTGTTTGGTCCTTCTTTGCTGGCCTCTCAGTCCACTGTCCCATATAACGTGAGAGTGGTGGCCAGTGGCCTTTCCCTCAGAGGTGGGCATGCAGATGAGACAGCATCACAGATCTCACTTGCACTCAGCCTCCTCAATCACCATCAGAGGTGTGGTCTTAAGAACTGTATCTGGCCCTTTACCTGTTCTACTTCAGTGCTTTTTCTTGTTCTACTTCTCAGCCACCATAGACCAAGCACCTTTGCTCTGCGAAGCCATTCCGCCATGATGTTCCTGCCTTGAAGCCAGCTGATTCTGATAAAAACTGAGCCAAATTACACCTCACCTCCTTTTTGTTGTGGGTGTTGGTATTATGTTCAACAACAGGAAATAGACAAACACAGAAAGTGATTAGGACGTGAACCTAGAGCTTTTATGGATGAGATTAGTGACCTTTCAGAGCAACCAGAAGTCTCTGTTGCCCTATTTCTGCCACCAAGAATACAAGAAGTCAGCACCCTGGAAGAGGGCTCTCCACAAAAGGAACCACGGTGGTCCCTGACCTGGGACTTCCAGCCCCTACGCTTGTGAAGATGCATGTCCGGTGTTCACAAGCCTCATATGCATTGGCACTCTGTCTTGACACGCGAGATAGCCACATGCAAAGCATCTCAGCAGGGCCGGCACCTGACTTATTAAAGACCTGCTCTGTGTCACCCACTGTGCTAAGAGCTTCGTCAGTGCTGCAAAGGAGAAGTGTGTGCTTCTGGTGCAAAGGCAAAGTCTGTGGGGCCATAACTCATGCTGCTAGAGCTGAAGCCCAGTTCATTAGGCGCTGACCGAGTACCTACTGTGGGCCAGACCCAGTAAACTAGGTCCTAGGAACCGTGATAAAGAAGATGGCACCTGCCTGTGGGTCTAGTGTAACAAAGACAGAAAAAAATAAGATTTTTGGCTAGAAGTTAAAATAAAGGATTGTGCAGGGTCCTTGGAAAAGGTACCTGAGCAGAATGCAGGAAAATGAGCCTGGTGAGGCTGGGCCAGCTGAGTGTCATGGAAAAGCACGGACCCTCACTGCCCCAGGTATGCTGGTGTCTGAAATGCTGATGCTGCTGGGGTAGGGCAGGCTGGTGTGACTTGGCCAGGTGGGGAGGGCCAGTTCTTAAAGCACTCTGCCCTCTGTGACGGGAGCCACAGTGCTCTGGCAGGCCTGTAACACACAGGGTCAGATCTGCACTGGAGTCACAGGCTGTGCTGGGGGTGACAGGCTGCATGACAAGGCAGCGGCACTGAGAGCAGAGAGATGGCAAC
The DNA here is from genome assembly GCA_004026965.1 of Petromus typicus. Taxonomy (NCBI): domain Eukaryota; kingdom Metazoa; phylum Chordata; class Mammalia; order Rodentia; family Petromuridae; genus Petromus; species Petromus typicus. The sequence continues at coordinate 25,644 of PVIR01001875.1, read as the reverse complement.
AAGAGGTACAAAGGTGGCACAGAAGGATTCGCCAGGCTTAGTGGACCAGTCGGGGAGGGACAGGAGTCAGCTCTCAGCCAGCTTCAAGCAGAAGTTCCAAAGGAGCCGATCTGGTGGCACCGGAGAGGCTGGGCCATTAGCATGACAAATGTCACAGTCTCCCCCCCACCTCAGGCTTCCTGCTGGGACATTCAGAGTAGGCAGGGGCTCCCAGGAGTCCCTGTGCTCCATGGCCTTGCCCACTAATGCTTTATTCCAGATCATTAAGAGCTCTGCTTCCTCTCAGCCTTTGTTGGAGACAAGTCCTTTTCACGGTGTGCACCAGATACCCCCCTTCCCTACTGTGCCCCTCCTTCACAGACAGCTTCACCCCACAGCTTGTGTCTTGAAACCTAATCAGTGCCTGTACTGGGGCCCTACTCAAATTATGGCTGTGATCTTGACTTCCAAAGCAGAGCTGGAATTATAGCTTGGCTCCGACAGAAGTTCAAATCCACAGGGTCATAAACCCTTTCATGTTCTGCCTCAAGACCTCGCCAGGGATTTTAACAGGTTTGCACCTCCGCTGCTGTGATGTGGTGCTGAGTCCAAACAGCACCATTCCTGCAGGGCTGGGCGTGCTGATGACCTCAGCTTCCACCGAGCACTCTGGGAGGCTGCAGGCCTTAAGCTACTTCTGTGTTTTCTCCTACCAGACTTCCCAAGTACAGAAGTAGGAGGACAAGAGCTGAGTGAGACTCCCTCGAAGCAGCATCACAAAGAGAAGGACCTGGGGCTAAACCTCCCCACACTGGAAGGCTGGCTTCCGGATATGAGCCTACTATCTTCTTTTGCTTGTGAAATCAGCATTCTAATCCACAAGGAAATGATGAGGATGGAGGGGACTTATTGGGGGCAGTGCTGCTTTGCATCTACACAGATGGACTTGGCGTGGTCAAGTCAGTGACCTCTGTCACACTTCTGGGAAAAGGCACAGCTTGAAACCTGTCCAGGTTCACAGGCTGAGATTTTTCCAAACACGGTAGCAGCCCAGGTCAAACCCATCAGTGTCCTGCAGGAAACCTTCTAGACATCATAAAGCAGTTTTTGGAAGGCAGGTGAAGCCATGGGCATTTCTGAGGATGGCGTGAGGACTGAGGTGGCGCGTCAGAGCGGAGGAACCCTCTGTTCTGATGGTCACAGCCCATTCTGATTGGCTGATGAGCATATCATGCTGGTTTTAAATACTCTGCACATCAGCTCTGGATGACGCATTCACCCATTCATGGTCTATGTCCAGACAGTCTCACTGAGCTGGGCCCTGTGACAGGAAAGGGATTCACCCATACACAGAACTGACCGGGTTTTGGTGTTATTAATGTATACAGCCTAGGAGGGAGACGTGACAGAAAAGTAAGACAAAAATTAACCCAGGAAGATACAAGGAATGTGAAATAAAAAGAGGTGAAACAAAGAAAATGGTTAGGGCCAGCCTCTTTGAAGGGATGGTGGAGCTGGGACTAGGACAATGAGCCAGCCTCCTAAAGAGAGAAGCAGAGAAGCGGGGAGCAAGTTCTAGGCAGAAGGAGCAGCAGGTGCAAAGGTCCTCACAGGAGAGGAGAGCTGGCAAATTAAAGGAGCCACCGGAAGACATGCTGGAAGAGGGGGAAGCAGGGCGAGGTGAGGCCAGAGAGGTGGGCAGTGGCTAGAACATGCTTTCCTTGGAGGCCAAGGTGAGGACCTGTAGTTTACTCTAGGTGCAGTGGAAATCCACCAAAGTGAAGTTTCAGACGGGCAGAGGGCATGTGACATTGGTCAGGAAGAGACAATGGCTGCTGGGTAGAGAAGGTATCATGTGAAAGGCATGGTGAAGCCACAGGGGCATTTCAGAAGAGAATGACAGAAGCAAAGACTGCTGTGAGGAAGGGTGACAGAGAGAGGGGGGAGGGGAGCACAGGGAAAGGGAGAAGTAGGAAAGGGAGAGGAGAAATTGGTTTGAAATGCCAAGATTTGGCAGGGAACCAGATGGTAGAAGGAGAGAGAAACTAAATGTTCAGTAAATCCGCCCTCCAGTACCAGGAACTGAACTCAGGACCTTGTGTTTCCCAGGCAGACCTGGCATGACTGAGCTACATCCTCTGCCCTCAGTAAAACTTATTAGCATCCATTCACTAATTAAATACAGAGCAAACATCTACTGTGCTAGGTGTCAGTCTTTGAAGAAGCCTGAGAAAGCAGAGAACAGTACCAAACCCATCCCTCCCTCTCAGCCTGGAAGGGAAGATAGCACCTAGCTGCCCACAATCCCGAAGGAGGGGTTAGCACTACTCAGGAGCACAGCACAGTTTCTGGGGGCCCTGCACATGTGATGGGTCCCGCAGGATTCCACGTGGAGAGATGGGGAGGAGCCCCTCCTGGGTCTGTCATTGATACTGAGAGAAAGGCAGGAGGAGGGACAGCCTGGTCTGTGGACTAACCCCATGTCCTCCTTCTGCTTTTAGAGATGGGCACCACCTGGCTTTGGAGTCAGGCAGCCCTTCCTTTGAATTCAAGCTCAGCTGCCTACAGCCTAAGTAAACCCATCAAATCACGCAGTTCCGTGTGGACAGTAAGCAGTCCTCAAGGCGCATTCACCTCGGCATCCCCAGAATCGCTACCACACTGATAATGGAGAATCAGCCCTTCCCTCCTTATGCCCTGGAGATTCACCCTTATCTCTTGCAGGTGCTTAGTGCTTGGTCATTGCAGGGCAGCCAAAGAGGCTTATGCACCCCATAAAAGACAACACACCAGACTCGCACCCAACCACCGTGCCCAGGTTCTGCTGCACGTGTTCCTCAGGGTTTGACTACTGTACACATACGGGGAGCCCACACACTGAGCAGACAACCCAAGGAAGCAGCCGGGGAGAATTTCTCTCAATGCTGGTCTCTCCCTTCAGAAACTGTATGGCTATGAGTCCCGCTTCCCAGATGTTAGGGTACACCTGGGGGAGGCAACAATGGACACTTGTGGGCTAGGGGCTGGAGCCCGCTGAGCCGTGCAACCACTTCATTTTTCTCAGTCTCCTTTTAATCTCCTCTGCACTGTCCTGCGACAAAGTGTCAGAATCTCTCTTCAGATCTCATTTCAGGCCATTGTACAGGTCTGAGCACCAGGGATTAATGAAGGAGATAAATCAAAGTGCCCAGCAGACGAAACAAAACAAGAGAGCCGCAGCCAAGTGCACAGGGTCAGTGTCCTCCTCCTGCATTGCCGAAACACAAAAGCACTGTAGGGGTCTGGGGTAGGGGTCCCTCTCAGCAGAGCACAACTGAAAGCAGAACCCAAGGGTCGGCAAGTGTGATCAACAGGACAGGGGACACGTTGGAACCCTTTGCTGGCAAGAGATCAGCTAAACATTTGTAAGAGAACATTAATGGCAGCTTCCAGCATCCCTAAGTCTTCCTTAGGTGAAGGACGGAATTTGCTGGGTTACGGCACAGGCTGGGCTGAGCATGACCAGCCATTGAACCTGACTTCCACAGAGCTCCTATGTGGAAAAAGTGGTACCTGTGAGAAAGGAGACCTGCCCCAGTGGTCCAGAGTCAGTGAACTTTGTTAGTATCTCGCTCCATGCCAGGCCCTCAGAAGACTTGTGCCAGTCACTCAGGTAGCTCCAAGAGAGCGTCCGTTGTTGGGAGGTACAGCAATGAAGTCTTTCAACAAAGAGGGAGGCGTGCAGAGATTGAAAGCTGTGGTTTTGTGGATGAAGAGACCTGAATTGAATGCTAACTCTGGCTCTTACAGTACCCATGGCTCTGGGGAAGGAATGTCATCTTTCTAAGGCTTGGTTTCCTCTTATGTAAAATTTATTCTTTCCTTGTAGAAGCTTCAAACTCATTCCAAGTGGTGTTCTGGACTCTGGTGGACTAGGCAATGTATCAAATGCATGATAAGTCACAGCACAGGAAGTCCTTCCCTGCTTCTGCTCTTCCCAAGGCCGGCTACCCAGCCCACTCAGGACAGGTCGTGTCCACAGTGAGTACTGATTTAAGGAACAATATACATCTAAGTTTAATTCAATCCCATGCAAAACACCCAATGAGTATAATTCGTTGCTTATTAGTCACTTGGAATTTTGTAATCTTGAAAATAAAACTAAAATTCAGTCTTAATAAAATCTAAGTGAAGACAAATAGAAATAGAATCCATTGCAATGTGTGACGGCAGATTTTCTCTGAAGCGACAGATAGTTCCAAGGGCCAGTGCTGTCAGCCCACATTTCTCCTTGGAAAATCTCCTTCTGGTCTACCTGCCCTGGAGTCCTTTGGTCCCTGTTGTCAGTAACATCCATACCTGAAAAAATACCTAGAGGCCTCCTCCCCTGGCAGAGGTCACCTATGCAAATGAGCAAGGAAGCCACAGCACTGCTCACATCTGGACACTTCAGGTGTCTTGGGCAAGCACATGTCCCAAACTGAACCACCAGCACAAGATGCCACATGTCACCGTAACTCTAAGAGGGACAAGGGCTGGAATCTCTGCTCTGTGAGGATGAAATGTTCTGTGGACTCTGCCTTCTGTTTCCCAGGAGCTTGGAGACCCTAAAGTCCAGCCTGTCTGAGCAAAGACATGAGGAAATGGGGACAGGACGGGCACCCAGCTCTCCTAAGATATTCATGGGAGGCTGAGTCAGATCTGCTACAAGGTCTCGAGGCTCTTCCCTCACTGTGTGAGTGTGTGTATTATCCACAGCCTCATGCTCTCCGAAGCCGCATGCAAGTGACCTTGTTCCCTGGAATCTCAGGACAAACAGTCACTGTTGGGTCACCCGCAATCTCGATTTCCTCACTGCCCTGCAGAGTGAGAGGGCCACCAGTAACGACTGAGCCAACCCAGCCCTGGCACTGACAGAAGAGTCATGTGACCTGACTGACTTAGGAGAGGCAGAATGGGAAAATACATCTGTGTGCAAAAGTGGCCTTGGGGAGAAAATCTTGCATTCAGAAACTCTGGCAGGCCTGGCTGTGCAGGGGGGCAGTGTTAAGGTCACACTAAACAAGGCGCATTTCTGCATAGCGCAGCATAAGGGCTGCCTTACACACAGGGTTCACACCAATCAGACTGTAATTTCAGAACAGGAATCATGTCCAAGCTGCTCTCTGGAAGTGACAAAGGATGTTAGAGAAAACAAAAAAGAAATCCCATGTGGATAAGAAGATAAGTAGGCCCGTCTGACATTTGGGCAATGTTTCTAGAGGATATTTCTACTATCACTGAGAAAAGACCCACAAAAACTTGCAGATTATTGGGATAGCAGCAAGTGCCCAGTGTTGGACCATAGTTAGCCCCCAGTGCATGGCAACATCTCTCACGTATGGCACATGGCATCACAGAAGCTTATCTAAGTTTCTGTCCCCTCTGCCTGAATGCAAGTTTCTTGAGAGCAGCGATTATGTCCTTTCCTGTTTGCATGGGCCTGAGCAGAACAGGGGCTCAATAAGTAAGATACAATCACCAGCATTTTCTATAAGTCATCACTTAGCAAAGCTCAGTCAAATGCTTTGCTGATGTACAGCTGAGTCATAGCACTAGATGGCATTCTTTAGCCAGTTCAGCTATGGTATTGCTCATCTACCCAAAGAGGAACAACTAGACCCACTCCTTCTCCCCACCCAGAGGAGCGGCTGGAGGCCATACAGTTAGCCTGGCTGGGGGTGGTGCTGCTACCTGAGAGGTATGTGGTGAATGTGTGCTTAACTGCAGGAAGCAGTGTTGGATAAACGATGGGGGTGGTCTGGGAACTGTGAGCTTAGGCTGTCTCTCATGCGTAAGAAAACAGCAACAGGCCCTGATGCAGTTCACCAGGTATTCTCTGTTCTCCTGCCATGCACATGGTAGAGCTATATTTTTCTTCACCTGTGAATTTAAGTGTAGCTGTAGGACTTCCAGTGGCCAATGGTAAGGGTGTGGGGGTTTCTGGGATCACTTCCGGGGAAAAAAAGATGATGTGTGTTTTACTATCCTGTCTTCGTCCTCAGTACCCTAAATGGTGATGTCCCAGCACCTGAGTCCCAGAGTGAAAATGAGGTACAGCATTACTTTCCTGACCCATAGTGGCCAGAGATAGAGGATGAATTTTTGAAGTGATTTGTTACGCAGTATAACCTTCCCTATCCTAACTGATACAAGGACCTTACAGATACCTGGATTACAGATAAAACAGGAAGATATTTCCAGGACATATTCTGACTGGTGTTTGGGGCCTATGCTTTGGGTTGCTGAGGGAGTAAAACAGAGGAAGCATCCCCATTTGGACTCTTTGGCCTCTCAGGACTCTCATATTGCTTTACTACTTTTTGTCCATAGCTGCAGTCTACACGTGACCTCTAACCAAGAGGTGAGAAGGCACCGCTTACAGGAGATGTTTTCTGGAGTGTCGCTGTGCTCCCTACCAGTCATCAAGTGTGACGAAGCTGTGGAACAAAGTTACGAGGCCGGCTCACCTTCGAGAGTGGGGGTGTTTCTGGGGGCCCCATCTTGCTTTTTCCTTGTACCCTGCAGGCGGTCTCTTCTCTACTCCTTATGGCAGCCCCACAGTTCCTCTGTGGTTGAAGGTGTAGGCGGTTGGCTTCCTGTCAGTAACCCCCCTGCTCAGCCCAGGCAGCCCTTACCCGGGGACCCCACAAGCAGTAGCTCTAACTTGAAAGGGAAGCCCGTGGCCCCGGAAGAAAATTAGTCGAGAAAGGCCAGCGCCATAATTATTACCTTGTTATTGGGCAGAGGAAATGGAGTTGCCCCCGCTCCGTTAAGAGCTTTAAAATGTGACTTTCACCATCTCCTACTCTGTCTCTCCTTGCTGCACACAACTAGTGGGAAGGGAAGGGACGGAAAGGAACGCTGGGCACTGTGCTGGAGTCAGCTCCATCCCGAGAGGAGTCCAAGCCTTGAATGTAAGCCTAAGAAAAGGCTCCTGGACGCTAATGGGTACTACTCAGAGTCATGGGTGCTCAAGAGGAGGGGCAAGGAGGAGGGAGAGGGAGAGGGACAGAGACAGGATGCACACGAGGAGTTGACTGACAGACCCAGCAAGAGAGTGTGAAGACTATGGGCAGGTAAAATGCGAGACAAACTTCACTTTCACTTGGGCCACCAGGAAGCATGGTACTGAATAACCACTGGAAAACATAGCCAGGTAAGAGCTTTTTATCTCCTTAAGAGCTGAACCCCAGGTCTTCACACTGAAGATTACAACATAGATTCTTGCTAAGTCACTAAGATGTCCAGGCTGCACATGGTCTTATGCTCCTCCTGCCTCAGCTTTCTACATTTTGATTTTAATACATGCAAATTTTCTATTTTCTCCTTTTTTTTGGTACATATTACATCCTAACTTACAGTTCCTCTTGGTCCTAACACTACATTCCATTCATTAACAACTATTCTTTTATTATATATAGTGTCACTATAGGAATAAGAGAACTTAATTATAAGTTAATTAATTAATACTGAAGGAGAGTAAGTTGTAGGGAGATAAAGACCGGACCACCCCAAAGGGGGCTTTCAGAAGCTGGGAAGAGGAAAGAGCACTTATCTTGGATGCTTTAAAAAACACTTCCGCCACCTCTGAGAACTGTGTTTGAAGCAGGAGTGAATGTCATCCTATTTCAGAGGCAGAAGCTTCACAGCCAAGGGAGCTCCAGACCTGCCTAACAGGTGACTGGGTCTGGCACAAATTACGGCAAAGGCCATCTCTTCACTTTGTTGCGCTTCTGTGACATAACTGGCACTGTGCAGCACCACCAGGAGAGCTTTCTATAACGACAGAGCTGGTCCACATCCGCTCTGTCAACCAAGGTAGCCACAGGCCACCTGCGAGTGTTGAGCCTTTGGAATGTGGCTGTCATGACAAAGGAACTGAAATGGCACAGGGGCCATGCAGTGCTCAGCCGAGACCAGGAAGGACGATGTTCTGGATGACTGGAAAGTCTCTGCAGAGTCCGCGGCCCAGGATTTCGGAAGTGACCGAAAGGAAGCTCCAGCTTTGATCTGGATCTTGAAACTGTAGGCTCCACCTCCACTCAGTGGCACCACATTCCACCCTGCTCTGAACTTGCAAGGACACCCAGCAGGAGCTTCCCGGCTCTTGCACAAAGAACGTTTTCCCTGAGCTCTGAGGTCTCTGAAGAGACAAGGGGGACGGCAAAGCCATCTGCAGAGTGTATGTGCAAAAATCTGGGCAAGACGCACCGAGAAACATTCCCTTTCTCCTAAAGCAAGCTCCTTCCCGTGGTCCCTCACTGTACGACTTCACCTTTCAGCCGCCTTGGTGTCGTTTTATCTTTAGCGACCATGGACTCATGTGATAGTTCGCAATTAGGACTCAGATCATTAGAGCAACTAGGGATGAGGTCCGTGCCAATCAGGCCAAGGTCTGCATCCAGCTTGGACACTTGTCAGCTGAGCACTTATGTTTTAGTCGACAGAGTTCTGACATTGCGGCCCCTCAAAGACTCAGGGCCAGACTCCAGGACCTAGTTTCTGTCAGGTACTCAGCGCACTTCCGGGTCTGTAGCAATTGCTTTTATAGCTTTCTGATCCAAGTTTGAATCCATTTCTGTAAACCGACTAGCAAAAACCAATGCAAACGCATCACTTCCTCGTTCTGCTGTGGCTCTGCGGGCTGGACCGGGTCAGCGGGCTGTGTTCTTTGCTGAGATCACCGCATTCTTTGGCTGGCTTTGTCTTCATCTCCAGGATTAGCACCCACAGGCCGGTCCTTCTCACCCAGCGTCACTCTCACTGTCTTCTGCACCGCTCTTCCCCTTTTGAGGACCCTGTGATCTTATGGGGCCGGATAGCCTCCCTGTCTCACCATGCACCCCCTGAGCTGCTCCTTGCCGCCAATATAACATGGTCACAACTTCCAGAGACTTTGGGAAATGATTATTATACCTTCCAAAAGCTCAGATTGGAGGGCAGGAGAAATGTCACTTCTCCTTGAGGAAGTCACTGCCTGGCAGTGACCAGTCCTAAGACAAACCTGCCGTAGGGATCTCACGATTGGTCAGGGCTCCCTGCTTACTCTGTCTGTGGGCTGGGACCTCTGGCCTGGTTTAAACTCTTCCTCCGATTGGGCCTGAATCCACGAATGCACTGCTCAGTGCCAGCAGGGCTCTTTTGTTTCAAAACTCACAAAGCCAAGAGGTGCCTGAGCTCTCAGAGCTCTTGTGACACTCGTCAGGGACAGAGGTCTGGGTTTGGCAGGCAGCTCAAATACCAAGTTCACAGTTATATCGTCCTCCCGTGGGACTCATCCAGGAGTGGCCTTCCAATTCCAGTTGAAACTGGAGTGTCTGTCCGAGGCTGGCCAGGCCGCAGTGCAGGTAGAGACAAGTCCTGTGTCTCAGCCCAGCTGTCCTGTGACTGAATCCAGAAAGGAAAGGGCCCCTTATCAGAAGGGCCGTGAAACGCTTTCTGTTCAGTGTGCTCCAGTGATGCAGAGAGACAGTTTTCATTTTGCTCAAGTTTTAGACCAGTTTGTGCCATGTGGCCATTACTTTTTGGTCTCTGCGAAGTTTGAAGTAATATGGATTCACTGCCCCAGTGCACAAAAGCCCTGCGGTTCGGCAAGCACGCAAGTGGTTCCGAAATGGTTCCCAAGCAGTTCCCAAGTTCTCCCTGCCTAGTTCTCACACCCAGCTTGACTTCCATATTCCCATCTCACAGTGCTGTGCAGCTGACCCTGAGGCTGCACAGGGGGACCAGCTCCCTGCCTTCCCCAGCCTGTGCTAAGACATAAGGCCAGTAAGACCCAGACATGGGGACCCCGGAGCGGAGCATTTGTGGTGGGGGCTACAAAGCAGGTGGGAGCTGGCAGGCGTCCAACAGACCATCTACCATCTGCGCCTGTGTCTCTCAGCCCTGTTTGTCACACGTCTCTTCTCCTTCCCAAGTGCCCTTCATGTGCCTGTTATCTGGGACCTATGAAGTGTCACAAGCCACCTCCGCTGCACCTCTTGATCTTCCTCCTCTGCCGACTGGCTCTGGTTTGCTGGAAGTGGCCCCTGATCACTATCAGGAGAGAGCTGGGCTGGCCATCCTGAGCGCGGTGGGAGATTAAGGGCCAATCTGGCATTTCGAGTTTGCTGTCTGCATTTATTATTCCTCAGAAGCCAACTGGTGACATGTAAGATTCACAGACTGACGTGGTCTATCTCCAAAAGTACACACTGCTATCAGTTGCTTTTAATAACCCTACAGAGACCCCAGCCACATCCAGTTGAAGCAGCATGATCCGCCTGTGAGTCAGCGTCCTTTATGGTCTTACGGGAGCAGCCAGCCACTGTCCTCTGCACTGCCTGCTGGGGCTGATGATTCTCTGCCTTTCTCATGCATGTCTTTCTCTTCTGAGACCTGATCAGGTCTAGACTCTCAGTACTTTCCCCATTTCCTGCAAAGCAATAATACTGGATTCTCTTTTTAAGTAGAACTTCCTGGAAATACCTTAGGTTTGGGACCTCCTCTTTTTTCCCAGGTTAAAAGGAAAGAATTTTAGTTACTTGTCACTTTAAATTGTGTGAACAACATATTTTCTACTATAGTGACAAAACAGTATCACCCAAATATCCCAGTCATTTGCCTGCTGATTCTCTGTGATGTTCTTCCTTGAAATTTTGCATTCACTTGTCTCACGCTGCACTAGCTTTGCCTTAAACAATATTCGTGAAGCTGTGGGTGTGTCGTGCTAGTTCTAAGCTTAAAAGAAAATATTATAACCATTAAAATATAAAGGTTAAAAAGACTATTTCTATGTCTACTATCTAAAATTATTTCTTATATGACTAATAGTAGCACCCATTTCATGAAACATTCATGGAAGATATACTTTTTGTAAGAGATTTCCATACAGAAATTTTTCTTTTTTTTTGAGACAAGGTCTGGCTTTGTAGTTCAGGCTGGTCCTGAGTTCAGCCTCAAACTCACAGCAGTCCTCCTGCCTCTGCTTCCCCGAGTCCTAGTGTTGTAGGTGTGAACCATCATGTTGTCACTGTGGTTTATGGTACGGATTGCTGGTGGGCATGAGTCTCCACGCCCAGTATTGTTGTATGTGGTTACCAGGAGCAAACCCAGGCCCTTGCACTTGCAAAACAGGCGCCGGAACCACTGAGCTAAATTCCCAGCCCTCCATGGAGAATTTCATAAGACACAAACACATCATTATTTCAACTCAGCCAAAGAGGAACAAGGTGAGATAGTTCCCTGTCTATAGGTTGAATTTACATAAAATAGGAAGAAAGTCATAAACATTATTAAATGCTATATGGTTTTAAAAGTCACTTGAATTCTTCCTTCAGATCTTGATTAGTTCATCATTTAGTCTCAGATGATCACACCTGAGCAGGGGCTGGTTTTTTCTGTTGTTTGTTTGTTTTGCGGTACCAGGAGTCAAACTTAGGACCTTGTGCTTGCGAGGCAGGTACCACGCCACTGAGCTAAATCCTGGTCCACAGGGTATGTGTGTCTGTGTGTGTGTGTGTGTGTGTGTGAAAAAGAAAATACTGTTGTGCATCTGGTTCGAATATACAGGCAACATAAGAAATGTTACCCATCTTTCCAAATTCATCTTCAAATATTCCATCTAGCTCAGCTGTGACCCACAATAATTCCATTAACCCTGTAATGAAGCATTAAATTAAACGGGCCAGATCAGATTTGAAACTGCCTTGTGAGGCCTGTGCTTATGCTAATAGATTTACTAACCAACTGCATGATTCTAAGAGAACACAAATTAGGAAAATAACCCAGCAAACCATGGACTCTCCAAGGGGGTGTCCTAGAAGCTGTTTTTTTCCCCCTGATAATATTTACTACAAAGGTTTTAGTTATCGAAAGCCAAAGCCTTAGGAAGAGCAGCTCTTAAATAGCTGGTGTCTCTATGCAACTTTCAAACTAAGACTTTGCTAATTTCAAGGGGGAAAATGCCAGCTTGAGCTAGAGTCCGGGCAGAGACTTATGTTTTCAAGGATATAAATAGCCGCTGTGGACACGGGGACTCTGAGGAGGGTATGGCAAGTCTGGTAGAGACTGGGCCAGGTCCAGTTCCTGACAGCACACCCAGTCCATTTCCTAGCTTTCTACTAGCCAATGAAAAGATTCCTCTTTTGCAAATTCCTTCCTAGGTGTGATGTTAACGTCGGTCTCTTTGGCAGGGTACTTGTGTCTCTAAAGCCAACAGCTACACAAGTCCTGAACTCTGCAAGAAGCAGGTCCTTCCAGGAGAGCAGCAGGAAGTCCACTTTGTGTGACTACTGGGCTTTGTGGTACCACAGTGAACACCTGAAACACACAGGGTCACTTCACACCATGCACAGCTCACGTGTAAATTCTGTGTTATGTCTCATCAGCTCGGAAGTGGAAAGAAAACATATATGCCAAAGAGAATTAGAAATCTGTACTGGAATCAGAAACAGAGCACACTGGAGCTGGGAGGGATCTTGGAAATCATGCAGCTCCACTCCATCCTTCCAGGGACTCCGTGAGGTCCCAGAATCAGTGTCAGAGGCAGGGTTAGAAACCTGGAGGCCAGTCTTCCTTCTTATGTCTAAAGCTCTTTCCTCTCTGACTGTGGTAACGGTAAAACCTGGCCAACTCAGCATATGTTGTTGTAGAAACCAGCATCCGTAAACCTGGCCCCTATGTTGTCTGTGACCAGACAATAGGGAACCAGGGGAAAGCCTGCTCAGCCGAGGCCAGGACGTCTCTGCACACAGGCTGCCACGCGCTGGGAGCTGCAATCCTAGAAAGCTGACTAATGAGAGAGGAAGTAAGGCAGGTCCCTGGGGCCTGCTGAACTGACAGAGGTGCAATGGCAACAGTCAAAACAACAACAGAAACTTTCCAGGCCTGAAGGGCATGAGCTCCCCTGGTCAGAAGCTTGGTCTATGCAGAAGCAGGTGGAGATTGACAGCAGGCCTCCCCTGCCTGCAGAGCAATTCCAGAATCCAGGCACAGCTGCAAAGCCACCTTTGCTTGGGCAGGAGTTGCCCTGAGAGCCATTCTCCTGAAGGCATGACCCACACGTCTCATGCCATTCCACTCAGGCAACCTTGAGAGGGCAAGCTCACCTGTCAGCATCACCAAGGCCCAGGGAGGTGTTACGCTGCAGGGTCTCCCGCACCACCGCCATCCCGTCAGGGAGCCGGTTCAGGCGACGCGTGTAGAGGCCAAGTCCACCATCGGTCATGTACCTTAGGAGAAGAGGAAGATACATCACACATAGCCTTCTCCCTCATACCCTCCTACCGGGAGCCCTGCAGGGGGCGCCAGAGGGAAGGAACTCAGGATTCCCCCAGGCTGTGCCACCAAGCACAGCCCCAGGGCGACTCTAAGGCTGCTGATTAGCCCACACTAGAGGAACACAGCTTGTTGGAGGAAACCAGCTTCATTAACCCAAATTCGCAGGAGTCCATGAAGTCGCAGGAAACTAGTGAATAAAATTAACTGTCAGATGGATTCGCAGCATACTTTTTAATGTCAGCAATTATACGAGCAGGTGTTTCAACAAAGTCATTAGCCAACTATGGCAAAACTCTTACAGTACAGTGTGTGGGGGAAGGATAGAAGGGCCTCAGTCACCATCAGAGGCAAGCGTGTCTCTGTGTCCTGGTGGTGTTCATCAACTGTGGGACCCTCACAGCCTGTGATACGGGAGAGGATCGCAAGTCAGATGTCAAAGTAAAGACACACATGAAAGTGTCCTGCAATTTGTATAAGGCTATATAAATGGTAGGCTTTTTTTATTGGTGGTACTGTAGATAGTTAAGTTAATTAGGCAGACTAGGCCAGCCCTCAAGTTGGCAACAGAAAGGACAATCAAGGGCCAGGGATTTAGCTCAGTGGCACCACCACCTGCTTTGCAAGTGTCCCCGAGTTTGGCGCACACACAGACACAGACACACACACAGACACACACACACAAAGACATTAAATGAAAGTGAGCAGTATAAAGAATAATAAAGGCCCTACACATACCTACTTCTTCTACAGATGAACAGCAATGACCGATACTCTAAACTGACATCTCTTTAGCCCATTTCCTTTCCAGAAATTCCTTTGTTCTTACTATATGACTTGCTTTCCCATTTGATCTCCATTTAATAACTATTACCTGGGTGATTATACTTTAATCTTACTGGTTGATTATGGTTTTGGCCCACATCATGATTTTCCATTGGATCTTATTAGCTGGCTGTAGTTTTGTCCCACCTCTGCAGCCGCCTAACCTTGTGGCTTTGCACTATAAAAATTCCTTGGTCTCAGAGAACACACTTTCTATGTCTCTCTGAGACAAAACTATCTTTCAATAATGTTTCCTGCTCTTAGCTTCCATTACTCCTAGAGTTCATTCTTTGATTCTGGAAAACACAAACTCATGTTTCAGATACCTAGCAGGTTGGGAGTTATACTATTTCCTTTGTTTGGATTATTTTTGCTTATTTGGGTTACTTGCTCTATATTCCTTTTAGGATTACTTGACGCTCTGTATGTGTGGTGGCAGAGGGGTTCGAACCCAAGTCCTTTGCACTGAGTTACATCCCCAGACCCCCTCATTATTTATATCTTTATAGATATAATAAATTGAGTCTAGTGGTGCATTTTAGGAATATAATATCAGCACATTCCTCATTGGCAATTTGAACCTATACATAATATATCTTGATTGTTATTTTTCTCATTGTTTCGCTTTGTAGTTCAGGCTGGCCCTAAACTCACTATGTAGCCCAAGCAAGCCTCGAACTCACAGCAATCCTCCTGCTTCTGCCTCCTAAGTGCTGGGATTACAGGCAGGAGGTACCATGCCCAGCACTGTGGTATGTGGTTACCAGAGATTGAATCCAGGACCCTGTGCTTGCAAGCCAGACGCCAGAAATACTGAGCTAAATCCCTGGCCAAATGTCTCTAGTTTACCATTTTTTATGTCACAGCATTTTATATTTCAAGTTCCTCAAGACTCTGCCCAATGACACAGTGGCCCCATCTTCTTAGCAGGGTCAGCAGAGCTAGCCCTGGCTTATGTGGGGCCCGTCCCCAGCCTTCCGAGGCCGCAGACTCTCCCACTGTGGCTGGTTCTCCTTGGGGATCTGGTCTTTAAAGAGCAGAGCTTGGAGACACAGGGAGGTTGACCGAAGCAGGAAGGCTGAGAGAGGGCGGGGAGGAGAGCCTCACTGCCACCCTGTGGGACCAGCACCTCCCAGGGTGGCTCAGAGGAGCGGACCTCGCTGGGGCAGCATTCTGGAGGTCAAGTGCCAGCCGAATGTCCCTGCGAGCTCTCCTCCCTCTATGACATTAGGGACTCTGGGTGATGCAATAGTGGGATAATGAAAAACCCGCGCCCGTAAGTCAAAGCAAACACTAGAGGTTGTGTCAACAGCACAGGGGGGTGGATGAGTTTTCAACTCATTGGTACCATTTAAAACAAAACAGCACTCTGTCCTAAAACCATGAACTATACACTGTGTCGTTGCTATTATTATCACTACTATCATTATTTGCAGTACTGAGGACCGAACACAGGGCCTGTGTATGCAGCTCTATCCCTATTCCTTTGTAAAATTTATTATCTTGAGACAGGATCTATAGGAACAGTACAAGCTGGAAGGGTACATTTTAAAGTGGTGGGCCTTACGGTATATAAATGATATCAATAAAACCTACAACATAAAAAATATCTGTAAATTGCATTTTGATGTTTCTCTCTCTCAGCTCCTAGAAAACCAGGAGTGTCCTTATTTTCTTCAGAGCTACATCCCACATGTGCACTCAGTATAAGTACTTACATGGTTTATGTGGCATGAACGGACATTTGCATGAATGAAACACAAAGACTTACCTACAGCACAAGGCTAAGCAAAGCTTTTCTACAAGGACGGTACTAATAGGGTTTTTCTCTCTTAAATGTTGGCAGACTTGACAAATAAGACACATAGTCATTCCAGGCTTGGGCTCACACACGTTATCCCAGCACTCAGGAGGCTGAGGCAGGAGGATGACTGTGACTTTGTGGCCAGTCTGGGCTACATATTGAGTTCCAGGCCAGTGAACTACACAGGGAGAGCCCGTCATACACACACACACACACACACACACACACACACACACACACACACGCACCAATAGTTACAGTGATTCTCAGGGTACAGCAGTGGGGTGCAGGGTCCAGCCCACTGCTAGCACAGAGAAAAGAAGCAAAAGCAAAACCAGAAACTTTCCACTAATCGGCAGACGGTGGACTCTGGAGATCCGCGTCCTTTCAAGGAGAGAACCACCCACAGTCTCACGGGCCATTAGGCACAGCAGTTAGTTACTGGTTGACTTCTGGAAAGTCTGGCCAGCCAGTTAAATAAACAAAAGTTTTTCGACTGGGGAGATCTTGTCAAAGGACAAACAAACTAACTTTAGCATTTATTTCCCTGTTGGATTTTTAGTGCTGCGAACAACAGAGGGTTGGGCAGTTCCACACACCTGGGCTCAAGAGGTCTGTGGACAGACTCCACTCCCTGCCAAGCCCGAGCAGAGGCCGGGTATGTCAGAGGAGGAAACCAGGAGTGCTGCATCCTCAGCCCCACCACACTTGGGGGCAGTGTGATGTCACTGGAAGATGCTGACCGCTGACGGAGACAGGACCCCACAGAGCTGCGGGGCATTCTGACGTGGTGTGGCAGAGAAGGGGAAGATGGAGGAGAAACTGCTTTTTCCAACGTGCATCAAGGACGAAAGCCAGGAGTTCCGTGACTTCGCTTGGACAATGGTGATTACGGGTGCAAGTAAATTTCTTCATGGTGTGGGTCTGGGAGCAACTTCAACAGTTTAGGCTAACCTTGAACTCATCATAGGATGGCTTCTGACTCATGGCAATCCTCCTGCCTCAGCCTCCTGAGTACTAGGATACTAGGCATGGACCACTATGTGGGCACAGTATCCCCACCCCAGCAGCTATAATTTTGAATAGAGTCGTGTAAGATAAATTCCATTGTGTGCTTCTTCCTGGGAGAGAGTCCAGCATTGGAGACAGCTGTCATTAGAACATGCCTCCCCTTTAAGAATCCAATTTACAATATTTACTTATTTCTAAATTGGTATCCACCAATGACAATAGCTGTGAAGCTCAGTTTGCATTTTTAAAGTAACTCTTCTAGTCTTAGCAGAAAGAAATTATTTTTTCTCAGTAGAAAGGATTGAATTCAGGACCTTAGGCTTTCGAGGCAGGCAGGCGTGCTGCTACTGAGCTACATCCCTGGCTCCGGAAAATATATTTCTGTTGGACCTAAATTCGAATAGAGATTAGTAGGGAGCCAGTGGCAGAGTCAGCCCTGAAGAAAGCACAACTTTTGATGAAGCAGTTCAGCTCTGACCGCAGGAGGCTCCTGTGGGGCGGACAGGAGATGACTTGTTCCAAAGTCACAGCACAGGAGATCCAGGCTGAGTCCCAGGGCACCAGCACAATGCCTCCGTTCTCCGTGGGGAGATAAATAATTAGCGCTGGTCCTAACAAGGTGATGCTAACACCATAATGTTTGAGCGAGTTCCTGCCTGAGCCCCATGCCCTGAACAATCCCCACATTATCCCGGAGTTCCGCTGACAGCTGAGGGCTCCGCTCCCTCTGCCCAGAGCTTTCCCGTTGACCCCTGGGATGGAGAGACCACAGTGTTTACTCTGCAAATGGACAATGGGTGGCCCGGAAGCACCAGGGTCAGGAAGCGACTCTGTTGAGGAGGCTGAGGTACAACTACACTCGCTCCCTGCCCCTTGTAATCCACCACTTCCTGAGAGTTAGCTGTCACCGGTGCCTGCTGGGCATGGGGCTAAGGGTGGCTCATTCATCACGGCTTCCAGGCTTCGACACTGTACTCCTGGGCTGGAGATGCAGCTCTGTGTCAGCACCGGCCTAGCACGCGCAAGGCAAGAGTTCAATCCCCAGCACAGGAAGTAAGTGAAGGCGCATGGTCCTGGCCCAGGCAAAGGAAAAGAAGGGGCCATGACCACAGCGCAGCATGGTGGGTGGGTTCACATCCTGACTTGTTATGTTTGGGTGCAATTTCTTTGAGGTTCATTTGTCAGATGGATGAGATACAGATTGGTCTCAGGGTTGGTAGGTTAAATGAGTCCATGTGTGTGGACAGAGCCTTGTGCCTGGCACAGGGGAGATTTCATAATTAGCTGCTGATACTACAATTCACTGCAAAGGACTATGACCACAGGACCCCTTCCCAAGTCCCACAAATACATGCACCAGGCTCTGGGCCAGGCTGGGCTTGGAGAGACGAAAGGTCTAATTCCTGCTCTGCCATAGCTCCAAATCCACTAGGGACCAAGACATGTAAATAACTTCCACTTCATGAATAGTGGCTTAGCAGATGAATGTGTGACAGGCTCTGAGAGCACATGTGGGCACGTGTCATAGAGGGCTGTGTGAGAGGGGGCTGAAGTGGCACTAGAGTCTACCAGTCAAAGGAGGAGCCACCCGGGCTCATGGAGAACATGTGCAAAGCAGGGAGACGCAGGAGCACCAGGTGGGTTGGGAGAGGAGCATGCAATCCCTCGTTGCTGGAAGACTGGGAATACAGACAGGGCCTGGGTACCCTCGGGAAGAACGGATAGCAGCTGGGCTGACACGGGGCCTGCACTCCAGGGAGATGCAAAGGTGCTAGGCAGTGGTGCCTGACTCTAGCTTCCTTCGCTAAGAGAACAATACCTTTCTACGCTTCCATCATTTTGTACTCCATTCCCGATAAACTTGTTCCCAGTATTTCTTCCTTCTAAGGAGTTTTCAGAACACAGGGCTTAGAATTCTGTCTGAATCATCAAAGACCTTTGGGGAAGGACCAGGCTTCTAGGGAAGCCCTCACCATCTGCTAGCCAAGACAGACCTGTGATGCTCACGTACCTATTACAAGCAACCTGCAACCAAATCAACACCGAATTGACACCAGCTATGCAAAAGCTCTGGAATCCAAAGGCACCTGTTAGAACAAGTACTCTGCAGTCTGAGCCCCAGGTTTGGTGAGTAGATCTCCCCTTGGAAAACGTAATGATGCAACAGTGTGGAACCCAGTGAAACCGGTGTGTGCGTCACAGGCCGAGGGAGAGAAAGGGGAATGTCACTCCTGAAGTTCACAAGCTGTGTGGAAGGAACACAAACTGACTTGTCACTAATCTCAAAAGAAATCACCTCTTCCCAGAAGCAGGATGAGTCAGAAGGGAAAGAAATAGCTACCACATTGCTCTAGTTAGGTGCATTTCTAATAGATCATGACATTAAAAAATGCCAACCCTCCAAAAAAACCCCTCAGATGCAAGAAATCAAAGTATAAAGAAAAAAATCTCCAATCAATCCTAGCTGATTACTTTTCTTCAAAGACATGTCAACCTGTCTGTACATTTTGGGACACACTTTTGATTAAAACATGAACACAGCAAAGGAAAATGGAATAAAATGGTACCTTTTGCCAATGTCAACATAAATACACAAGCAGAGATATTAACACATACTCTGTGGTATAACTTGAAAAAACTAACTGTGGATAAAAAGCCCGTGTTGCTGCACATTTAGCAACATCCAACCCCTGGTGTGCTGTAGCGGGATATCTATTTGCTCTGAGTTTATTAAGATGTAAATTGAGTTTCTAGATGAACCTGTAAAAGGATCCTTTCAGTCTAGGGCCTCTTAGAAGTCAGATGAATAAACCTCACTCTGGGTCATGGAAAGACAGAGGAGCAAAGCGTCTAGAAAGCTGCTAACCCCCTTTGAAGGACGCTGACCTTTACCAAGGAGGAGCAGCGGTCCCCTGTCTGGGGAGGAAGTGAATGCATCTGAAATGCAAATGTGATGGGGAGAAGAGGCTCCAGTTTTTCAGGGGTAATTATAAAAGTATGGCACCAAAATGTAGATGAGTTCTTACAGTGCTGCCTGGAAAGCACTTCATTCTGAAAGGGCTTTTAGATATGGACATCAACACATCCCACTCGCAGCACCATCTTCTAGATTCTAAAGTTGAGTAAAGGTGACTAGGGACCACCCCACACCCCACACAGGATAAAGCAAAACCAGCGATAGCCCCTAGAGAGGAAGATCAAGGGAAGAATGTCTGTCTTGCGGACTTCCCCTGTAGTTACAGGACCAACTAGATGTAAGGACCCCACTGCCCAACACTGCAATCCAGACCCCGATGCAGGGTGGGTGAGAAACTCTCTCACCTCCGTCAATGCACCTTAGTGGCCATGCTGCCGACTCAGACCCCTCTTTCTCTGGCTATTATTCATGCTGCTGAGTGACCTCCTCCAAAGACTGCTGGGGCACAGTTAGGGGGAGCACAGACTTCAAACCACACGGCTTCCTACCTGTCTGCACCGTTGTCCACCAACCCTTAGGACTGTGGCTCTTCAGGGAACACAGAAGAGTCCAGTTTGCACGTCTAGCGACATCTTCTCTTCCTCATTTGCACTGGAGTAGTCACCTGTGGCCGTGCCTTGGGCTACCTCAGCTCAGAGCGCAGTGTGTGAGCCCAGGACAAAGATGTCACTGCCCAGAAGTTTCTTCAGTGGGCACTGGGAATAGAGGGGACCAGTCTCTTCCCTGGCTTTTCTGCATTTCCAGGTAAGGATGGCCAGATGACCGGGAGTCCAGCTCACCTTGCTGGGCACGGTGTGGCCAGAAATCGAGGTTGCTGCAGAAGAAATGGCTCACAGGTCTGCAGCAGACTCTGGCCGTCCTGACTCACCTGAGCAGAGCTCTCTGGGGGAGCATCCAAGATGTTGCTAAGCCCCAGTTGGCCTTAGGGACCAAGGCAAAAGGCAGGGCCGAGTCAGGAGACAAAGAGCAGTCAGAGAGGCCCCCCCCAAGCCTCACTGGGGAAACTCCTGTCACGTACTTTAGCCATTTCTAGTTCCTCAAACCAGGTGTGGAAGAGAATTTAGGGAGAGAACAGAACATAGGGAGGGCATCTGCAGCAAATGGTCACACGCCTCGCCTTATACCTGATGCTCCAAGTACGTGCCAAGGGTAGTTTCAGCCTCACTGGGCAGTTTTTGAGAAATGGAGTCATCAAAGCAGGGCATAGTGTTGCCTATTTGCAGTTCCAGCATTCCAGGAGGCTGAGGCAGGAGGATTTCAAATGCAAGCCCAGCCTGGACAACTTTGAAAGACTATGTCTTAACTAAACTTTAGAAAGGGCTGGGGATGTAGTTCAGTACAAGGACCCCGAGTTCAATCTCCAGGAAAGAGGGAGGGGAGAGAGGTCAGCAGCCCAGATCTCTTGATTTCACACAGAAGCAAGAACTGTGGGTCGCAGGCAGTGGTCTCCGCATGGGCAGCACAAGATAACCCTCAGCAGTGGACACTCAAGTGCTTCTCTTTGTATTTGCTTTGTATCACACCACTTTGGTTCCTGTGCTTTGCCTAGTTTTCAAGAATACATAATCCCCTAATAACGCAGCAGCTTCTTTAAAAGAAGCCTTTTAAAAATAAACACAACCCAAACAGGTCAGAGACCACTGTCTAAAGCAGAAATCCCCATAATTTTCTGAGACACAGAGCCCTCTGAAAGGCAATGAACCCTGAGCTCCCTGTCTTTCTTTCATGCATGAAAAGTTGCATCCCTTTTGATCGGCTCCAAGACCCCTGGGCTCCTTATTAGCAGTGGCTCTGCCAAAGCTGCGCCAGTGCGCAACTCAGCAGAGTGGCCCCTTCACCAGACGCCATGAAGATTTCCACAGCGTAAGACTCGTTTGCAGACATGGACTCATCCGCAGCACAGAACATTGCTGTAATTCACACGTCATCCTGAACCATAGCACAGACTCGATCGCGTCACTGGGAGGCTCTGCTCTGGCCCAACTCCTGGAAAGGGAGCAACTGAGCGAGGTGGAAACTTCCTGCTCAGCATGCAACATGCTGCCAAAGGCTGTGAATCTTAGCAAAACGCAATGTGACTTTCTACAAGTCTAACAGAAGTCCTGCTACCATCAGTCTCCTAGGCGTTTTGGTTTTAGCTTAACTAAGGGTCTGCACATATACAAATACTGTAAGAATTTGAATTTTCAAAAAGCCAGACTTGCGCTAATAAATATGCACTAAGCAGAGAGCCGGGATTATAACAACAATGCACAGATCATCCTGACTTAAATAAATAGGCATACCTAAAATTTTGATTTACTGTAATCCATGACTCTGCTTATTTAGAATGGGAGCTATCCAGGGGCTGTTTGGTGTCCTGGATGCAGGCTCTGGGAGGCAGACAGGGCCATGTCTGGGAGTCCATCTCGCCTGAATTCTCTTTATTGTGTTTACTGTGGTTCAGCTGTCAGGGCGGGACTGGAGCAGATACTTCTCACACTAGCAGGAAGCTTTCTGTCCACCCTCTGAAAGATGAAACACACCCTCACACACAGCAGGCAGCACCCCAGACAAAGGCCCTTTGAGCTCCTTCTTGGCCCGACACAGATGGTGAAAGAAGATGGTTGATATCCAGGAAGCCTAAACCTCACAGCATACCAGATTGTCAGGGCTTCTAAGGAAAACCCCTGTTCCCGGGCCCTGGCTTAACATGCAAAAGATCATTAGTGGGCTTCAAACAAACCTAGACTTAAAAAAAGAATAAAGGGCTGGGATAGCTCAGGGGTGTGACGCTTGCCTAGAAAGCACAAGGCCCTAGGTTTATTCCCTCGTACCACAAAAATAAATAAAGCAAATTTTATTTGTTTAAAGCATTTTTTGGCTTACAAGAACACTACAAAAGTACAAAGTTCCTTTATTTTGTCTAAACATTTGACCTGTTACTAACATTTTTCCATTAATGTGGTGCCTTGTAACAGTCAATGAACCCACAGAGTTGATTACCAACAAAAGTCCATCATTTACATCTCAACACCATTCACTCTGCACTGTACAGCTTTGGGTTTTTTTTTTTTTTTTTTTTTTAGGTTTTTTGGAGACAGGGTCTCGCTTTGTGGTTCAGGCTGGCTCTGAGCTCAGCCTCCAACTCACATCACAATCCTCCTGCCTCTGCCTCCCGAGTGCTGGGATTACAGGTGTGAGCCACCACGCCCGGCACTGTGGCATGTGGTACTGGTTGCTGCTGGGTGTGGGTCTCCACACCCAGTATTGTTATGTGGTTACCGGGAATCGAACCCGGGCCCTTGCGCTTGCAAGAGAGGCGCCGGAACCACTGAGCTAACTCCCCGGCCCAGCTTTGGGTTTTTTTGAGACAGAGTCTCACCTTATAGTCCAGGTTGGCTTTAAACCAACTAGGTAGGCCAGACTCGCCTCTAACTCACTTTATCCTCCTGCCTCAGCCTCCTGAAAGCTGGGACATATAGGCATGTACCACACCTGGCTTGTACTGTACTGCTCAATGGATTCAGATTGATGCCAAAAATATCATGTCATCACCAGGACAGTATCACAGACTGTAAGGCCACCCTCAAAATACGCTGCACTCACAACTTCTGCAACCTATTTTTTTTAAGTTTTTGAGACAGGGTCTCACTTTGTAGTTCAGGCTGGTCCTGAGCTCAGGATTGAACTCAGCAATCCTCCTGCCTCTGCCTCCCAAGTGCTGGGATCACAGGTGCAAGTCACCATGCCCGGCATTGTTGTATGTGGATACTGGGGATCAAACCTGGGACCTTGTGCTTGCAAGGCAGGTGCTGGAACCCCTGAGCCAAATCCTTAGCATACCTTTTAACCTTACCTACTTGCCCCCTCTGCCCACATTTTAGACAGAATATAAGCAATTCTCTTGTAGGGAAAAACTGTCAAACATGATGCCTCATGGCTAGCTGTGCCTAGGATTCTCTAATAATTAGATGCCACAATGTGACTTGGGTAATAGGGCAGTTTAAGAGGTCCCTAGCTTCAGTTCTTAGCTTGAAGCCAATTTTTGAGTTACCCCCTCTCTCAGATCAGGGCTTCATAAGAACTGTTCTAACTCCAAAATTTTTTTCTAAAATATTGATGCACTCATGATCTGGACATAAAACTCTATAGGCCTAGGCTGGGGATTTAGCTCAGTGGTTCCAGCACCTGTCTTGCAAGCGAAAGGGCCCAGGTTCCATCCCTGGTAACCAAACAATGCTGGTTGTGGTGACTCATGCCTATAATCCCAGCACTTGGCGGGCAGAGGCAGGAGGATTGCTGTGATGTGAGTTCGAGGCTGAGCTCAGGACCAGCCTGAACTACAAAAACCGAGACCCTATCGCAAAAAAAGAATAGAGAAAAGGAAATAAAAAAATCTATAGCCCTGACAGCAGTCCAGTGGGCTCCGTGACCCAAGACTCAGTTCCACCCTGTGCTGGCTCTGAGGACTGCTTGCTCCCTGTGTGAGGTGACAGAGCCCGCAGGTATGGACCTGGACATCTGGTGTGTCTTTCCCCATTTCACACAGCCACTCCCAGGGTAACCACAGTCTCTGCCGCATGGAGACAAGCCCACTGGTGCTGGGGCTCAGGCTCAGACATCATCACCTTGTCCGCTCTACACCGCCCTGCTGAAAGGTACAGACGCAACGTGAAGGCGAGTGGCTTGTGGCTGGGAGATCGTCCCCTCTGCAGACTGAGGCAGAAAGCGCAATGCCTCTGTAATTCTGACCCAGCCTCGGCAAACAACCAAATTGCACAAGGCCCCGGGGCTACAGGAAGGGCCATAAGAGGCCACTGTCAGTCTTTGCTTAGGGGCCCATGGTGGTGCTGGAGGGACCTGTCCAAGGAGGATTTATGGCTCTCCAGTTGGGAGGCAGGCACTAATCTACGTGCGCTGGGGACTCAGGAGTCAACCACATCCTTGACCTTGAGGCTTCAGTGTCTGGCTGTGGGAAATAGCTATAGGCCTCTCATTCTCTCATTCCTTGAAAAATCGATACATAATATTGTTTAGAAGTGAGATGAGCTTAAAAAATCAAAAGAAAATTCAGAGCCTCCACATTGACTTCCTCCCCTCAAACGCATTGTTTATCCGTGAAAGTGGGCGCAGGGCATTCACATGGGCAGATGAGGCTCTGCCTGGGGTGTTAGACATGGGTGCATCCTGGCACCAGCAGGACGAACAGATCTCACAGCCGTAAGAAGGCTTCAGGATGCTCCCAACAATCACCACAGTGCTCCTCCTCGACTGACAACACCCTCCACCCCAAAACCACACCACTTCATTCTGGTAAGACAGGCCACAGTAAACATTCTGTGTGTGTGTGTGTGTGTGTGTGTGTGTGTGTGTGTGTGTGTGTTGGGAGGGGGTACGGGGTTTGAACCCAGGACCTTCACATGGAAGTACATTCCAGTCCTTTCTTGAAATAGGCTTTTATGAGTTGCTCAGGCTGGGCTGGGATCTCCCATCCTCCTGCCTCAGCCTCCCAAAGTGCTGAGGACACAGTAATGTACTTGGCTTGCTGTGGTAGCCATTTTTTTTTTTTTTTTGAGACAAGGTCTCACTTTGTAGTTCAGGCTGTCCCTGGACTCACTTTGTAGCCCAGGCAAGCCTCAAACTCACAGCAATCCTCCTGCCTCTGCCTCCTGAGTGCTGGGATTACAAGTGTGAGCCATCATGCCTGCCATTGTATACGGTTACCAGGGAATGAATTCTGGACCTTGCCCTTGCTAGGGAGGTGCTGGAACCACTGAGCTAAATCTTT